>JAODVQ020009469.1:0-46254 GCA_025400075.2 Phenganax stokvisi
GCACCGTGAGGGGCATCGCCACCGAGGTCTCCCTTGATGCCGACGACGGTCTCGCGCATCCATGCGCAGCCTCGTTCGACAACCTCCGGGTGGTTCTCAAGTCGCACCTGGCCGAGCGGGTGAGCTCCCTGCCGCACCGCCGAAGCGAGATCTGCACCGCGCTTGCCTCCATGGCCGACTGCTGAGCGGCTGGCCGACGGCATAGCGTCCGCGCATCGCCTGGCCCAAGATGGTCGCGGTGACTGTGCTCTTGGCAATTGCTGCATTGGTGCTGAGAGCGTGTCACGTCGCGGCAACGTGCGACGAGCGGGCAGCGCGGGTTGGGCATGCCAGTAACCTGCGAAGGACGTTTGATCGCAAGGTCCCGGCAGTACGCCGCGAGGAGCCTGCAGGGTGAGCGACATGCAACTCAGTGCTTTGCTGGAAGTCATGCCGGACATCGCTGCGGCCGTCAACGACTTCAAGTCAGAGTCAGTCCAGCGCGACGCGTTCCGCGTGCTCGTCGATGTCGCCGGATTCGATGTCTCCTGCATCGATTGGAATGAGACAGGCATGTCGACAGCGCTGCTTGAAGGACTCCTCGGTGAAGCCGGTTTCCAGGAGGTCGTGGACAAGCTGGAGGCCTTTGAAGCTGCTTCGCCTTTGTCTGAACAGGCAGATCGCCCGGATGCTCACACACCTGAAGAACTGCGCGAGCTGGCGCGACGGGCCGACAGTGGCGAGCCAGTCAGCCTCGCATAGCGCAGCGGTGTGACTTGGCGAATCGCCGATCCACAGGGCTGCTTCGATGAGTGGGCCAGCGGCAAGAGCGACCAGGACCGTGAGCGGCTGCTTGGCGGACTCTCCGATCTCGCGGATCGGCCCGTTGACGAACTGCCGGGATTCCGACTCACGGCCCGGTCACCGATGAATCGCTGGACCATCCTCAGTTCGACTCTGGTCGTCATTCGGGTCTATGAGCCCGCCGGGGTCTTTGACTTGGTGGATCTTCGAGACTTGTGAGTCCGGCCGTCCCGGTACCGTTCACAGCGCATGTCTGACACTTCTGAGGTTGCCTCGACGTCGGCGGCTGCGCTGCCGACGGGTCATCCGATCCACCGGTTGGGCGACAGCCTGTACCTGCGGGCGGCTCGATGCCGGCGGACCTCCCAGGTGCCGGTGTGGTTCCAGCGACAAGCCGGGCGCTCGCTGCCCGAGTACCGGGCGCTGCGCGGGCAGGGCAGCATTCTCGACGCCATCGCCGATCCGGCCACTGCCGCCGAGATCACCCTGCAGCCGGTGCGCCGCTACGGGGTCGATGCGGCGGTGCTGTTCTCCGACATCGTGGTGCCGGCTGCCGCCGTCGGCTTCGGGATCGACGTGGTGCCCGGCGTGGGGCCGGTGGCCGGCAAGCCGCTGCGCGACCGCACTGACCTTGATCGGCTGGGGGAGTTCGACGCCGAGGCGCATACCCCGTACGTGCTCGAGACGGTGCGGCTGCTGGCGGCCGAGCTCGAGGTGCCGCTCGTCGGGTTTGCGGGGGCGCCGTTCACGGTGGCGAGCTACCTGATCGAAGGCGCACCCTCCCGCCAGCATCTGCGGACCAAGTCGCTCATGTACGCCGACACGGCGCTGTGGCACGACCTCATGGAACGGCTGGCGTCCATTGCCGTGGCCTCGATGCGGTCGCAGGTGCTCGCGGGCGCCAGTGCGGTGCAGCTCTTCGACTCGTGGGCGGGCACGCTGGCTCCCACCGACTATGCCGAGTTTGTGGCGCCGCACAGCAGGCGCGTCTTCGACGAGCTGGCCGACCTCGGCGTGCCCCGGGCGCACTTCGGCGTCGCCACCGGGGAGCTGCTCGACCAGATGGCCCAGGTGGGCGCGGATGTCGTGGGCGTGGACTGGCGGGTGCCGCTCGGGACGGCTCGCGAGCGGGTCGGGCCCGGCGTCGTGCTGCAAGGCAACCTCGACCCGGCCCTGTGCGTGGCGGGATGGGAGGCCGTGCGCCCCGCTGCCGACCGCATCCTGGCCGAAGGCACGGCAGAGCCGGGCTACATCTTCAACCTGGGCCACGGCGTGCTGCCCGAGACCGACCCCGCCGTGCTCGAGCGGCTGACCGACTATGTGCATGCATACCGGCGACCGGTGCCAACTCAGCTCGCGCCCAGCCAGCACGACTGAGTGGGGCCGATGGCACCGCAGCGGGTCGTGGTGGTCGGCGGCGGTATCAGCGGGCTGACGGCTGCGTACCGGCTGCTGCATCCTGCTGATGGGACGCAGGTGCCCCGGGTGGTGCTGATCGACAGCGCCGAGCGGTTGGGCGGCAAGATCCTCACGACTCCGTTCGAGGGCCGGCCCATCGACGAGGGCGCCGATGCGTTCCTGCTGCGGGTGCCGTGGGCGATCGAGCTCTGCGACGAGCTGGAAATCTCGGCCGAGCGCATCTCGCCGGGCGTCGGCGGTGCGTCGGTGGCGCATCCGGGCAAGCACGGCCCGCAGCTCACATCGCTGCCCGATGGTCTGGTCGGCGGGGTGCCGACCCGTCTCGGCCCGCTCCTGCGTTCGGAGCTGCTCGACTCGGCAGGCAAGCTGCGCGCCGCAGCCGACTACGTCCTGCCCCGCCGGTTCACGGTGACACGCCCGCTCGGCCCCGATGGGTTCGACCCCGATGGGTTTGACATGGCGCCCGAGGGCGGCGACAGCAGTGCGCTGGGCTCGTGGCTCAGCTCGGCCAGTGTGGGCGACATCGTGCGTGCCCGGCTCGGCGGGGCGGTGACGTCGCAGGTGGTCGACCCGCTGCTCGGCAGCATCAGCGCGGGAGACACGAGCAGGCTCGACGCGGCGACATCGGCACCGATCCTGGGCCAGGCGCTCGAACGCAGCCACTCGCTGATGCGGGGTCTGC
The DNA here is from genome assembly GCA_025400075.2 of Phenganax stokvisi. Classification (NCBI taxonomy): domain Eukaryota; kingdom Metazoa; phylum Cnidaria; class Anthozoa; order Malacalcyonacea; family Clavulariidae; genus Phenganax; species Phenganax stokvisi. The sequence continues at coordinate 2,885 of JAODVQ020009469.1, forward strand.
GACGGATGCAGCCGGCGCCCGCCGCAGGGGCTCCGGCGCCCATCTTCAGCAGCTTCGAAGGGGGGATGGGCCGGCTGGTCGAGGCTCTGGCGGAGCGGCTGGACGGATGCGACCTGCGGTTCGGCACCTCCGTGGAGGCGCTCCGGCGCTCCGGAACCCACCTCGCAGTGGACACCGGGTCCGAGGTGCTCGAGGCGGATGCCGTCATCCTCGCTGCTCCCGCCCACGCGGCGGCTCAGGTGCTGCCCGGTGCTCCCCGGGCCGCCGCTGCGCTCGGGCTCATCAAGTACGCGTCGGTTGCGGTGGTGACGCTCAGCGTGCGCCCCGATGCCGTCGAAGCACCGCAGCAGGCCGGATTCCTGGTCACCCGGGACACCGGCTGGCTCACGACGGCGTGCAGCTACGGTTCGGCGAAGTGGCCGCATTGGTCGGCTTCGGGGGAAGCTGCCGAACTGGCAGGCAGCACCGGGAGCGCCGGGGGAACTGCAGACTCCGACGATGCGAGCGGCGATGGTGCTCGAGGACCTGTCGACGCGGGAATGATTCTGCGAGTCTCGGTCGGCCGGGACGACGACGACCGCCACACGCGCCTCGATGATGCTGAGCTGCGCGATACTGTGCTCGCAGAGTTGTCGAGCCTTCCGCCATTGCGAGGCTTGAAAGACCCCAGTGCCGTCAGCGCATGGCGCGTTTCGCGCTGGCCGCAGTCACTGCCCCAATATCGGCCCGGCCACAGCCATCTCGTTGAGCGCATCGAGACAGCGCTGGCCGACGAGCTGCCCGGCGTGTTTGTGACAGGTGCTGCCTACCGAGGCCTCGGCATCCCCGCGTGCATCCGGCAGGGCAACGAGGCAGCGGCAGCGGTCACGCAGCACCTCAGCCTGGGCCGGACCGCTTCCTGAGAGGCCGTGAGGATGGCTGCGCTGTCTCGTCGCGCAAACGGCTGGCGACCGTTTGTGCTCGTAGCTCTCGTGCGAGTCGGCCGCTCGGGCCGCGGCTGCGCCTGTGGGCTCAGTCTTGCGCCGTGAACCGGCTCTTGCGCGACGGCCTCGCGCTCGCGCTGGGCGCGCTCACGGTGCTGTCGCTGCCGCCGTGGGGGCTGTGGCCGCTCGCACCCGTCGGGCTGGGTCTGTGGCTTCGCTTCTGCATCCTGAGGGAGTCCCGCTGGCGCCACCGGCTGGAGGCGGCCGGCGCCCTCTGGCTGGGCGCCTACGTGGTCGGCCTGTTCTGGATGACCGAGCTGACCGTTCCGGGATGGATCGTGGCGGTGCCGGTCGAGGCGCTCATCATGGCGCTGCCGCTGTCGCTGATCCCGGGGGGCGGCCGATGGCGTGCGGTCGGTGTCCCGGCGGCTCTGGTGCTGGGCGAAGCAGTGCGCTGGGCAGTGCCCTTCGGCGGCGTGCCCATGTCGAATCTCGCTCTGGGCCAGGTGAGCGGGCCGTGGCTGGGCTCGGCGGTGCTGGCCGGCCCGCTGGGGGTGATCGCCCTCGTCGGCGTGGGAGCTGTGGCCGTCGAGCGCCTCTGCGCCCGCGAGTGGTGCGCGGTGTCGCGGCCCGCGCTGGTCGCGATCGGTGTCCCGATCGCAGCGCTGGCGGTGCCGGACACGACCGTCGACCGGACCGTCACCGCCGCAGTGGTGCAGGCCGGCGGCGAGCTGGGCACCCACGTCGACACGCCCCAGCGAAGTGTGCGGCTGCGACATCTCGACACCACAGCTGCGTGGACCCTCACCGCCGACCTCATGGTCTGGAGCGAGAGCAGCAATTCGGCCGACGAGCCGCTGGAAGACTCCGCGCACCTCGCAGAGCTGGAGTCGCTGGCGGCGCAGCGCGATCTGGTCCTGATCGCCAACTTCTACGAACGCGCGGACAATCAACGCTTCCGCAACGCGACGGTTGCCATCGATCCCGCGACCGGTCTGGCCGACCGCTACGACAAGGCCCACCTGGTGCCCTTCGGCGAGTACGTGCCGCTGCGCAGCATCGTGGAACCCTTTGCCGATCTGTCGCTGATCTCCCGTGAGGCGATTGCGGGCGACGGCCCCGGGGTGCTGTCGACCTCGCTGGGCGACATTGCCGTCGTCACGTCCTATGAGGTCTACTTCAGCAACCTCGTCCGCGACGGGGTGCAAGCAGGAGGCCGCATCGTGGCCAATCCCACGCTTGCGTCGTCCTACACCACCTCGGTGGTGCCGTCCCAGTCGCTGGCCAGCGCCCGGCTGCGGGCCGTCGAGTCGGGACGCTGGGTGCTGCAGGCCTCCACCACCGGCTACAGCGCGATCGTCTCGCCCGACGGGGCCGTCATCGAGCGCAGCGACCTGCGCGAGGCCGTCGTTCTGGCCGGCGAGGTCGAACTCCGCTCCGGCGCCACCCCGGCGCTGGCGCTGGGCTCGTGGCCGCCCGTCGTGCTCGCCGCCGCGGTGCTGGTGCGGTGTGTCGCCCTGATGAGCAGAAAGACACGTCTTGCGGAGCAGTGACATGCCGCAAGTAGCCTTGACAGGTCCCCAATCGCGGTGACATGCCAAGCGTGAGCCATCCGGAAATCCAGGCAGAACAAGCCCATATCGATCGCGCGTATGCCCTGCTGGAATCGTCCCGGCAGCGGGCCACCCGGCTGCGCGAAATGGTCGAAGTCGGTCGCGGCGGCACCCGCCAAGCACGGTTCGAACGCGACGTGATCGAGGATGCGGTCGCGGGTCGGCTGAGCCAGCTCGAGCTGGGTTCGTCGTCGCTGGTGTTCGGTCGCATCGACCGCCCCGCGAAGGCGAGCGCCGAAACTCATCAGGCTGATGGCAGCCCAGATGGCAGCCCGGACGGCAATGGCGCGAGCGAGACCTTCTACATCGGCAGGCTGGCTGTGGCCGACGAGCATCAGGAGCCCGTGGTGGTGGACTGGCGGGCGCCGATCGCCGAGCCGTTCTTCCGCGCCACCGGGGGCGACCCGCTCGGCCTGCTGCGACGCCGCCGCTTCGTGTGCCGCGGCCGGGTGCTCGCCGATCTCGAAGACGAGGTCTTCGATCTCGACGCGCTCGACGGCGACGGCGACCGGCCGCGGCTGAATGCCCACGGGGCCCTGTACGCGGCGCTCGAACAGCGCCGGGGCGGTCAGCTGCGGGAGGTCGTGGCCACCATCCAGGCCGAGCAGGACGAGATCATCCGCAGCCCGCGCAAGGGCATCCTGGTGTGCCAGGGCGGCCCCGGCACCGGCAAGACGATCGTGGCGCTGCACCGTGCCGCCTACCTGCTGTACACGTACCGATTCCCGCTGGCCGGTCAAGGCGTGCTGGTGATCGGCCCGAACCGGCTGTTCCTGCGCTACGTCGAACGTGTACTGCCCAGCCTGGGCGAGGCCGGCGTCCACCTGTTCGTGCTGGCCGACCTGTTCAACGAGATCTTCGGTGACGTGCGGGTGCGGCTCGCCGACACTGCCGCCGTGTCCCGCACCAAGGGCGACACCCGTATGTCACGGGTGATTGCCAACGCCGTGCGGGATCGTCAGCGGCCGCTGCACAGCGACCTGCGACTGGAGTTCGGGCTGGGCTATGTGGTGCTCACGGCGGCGACGAGCCGGGCGATCGTGGCCGAGGCCCGACGCCGGTTCCGCCACCACAACGCCGGCCGGTCCTATGTCGAGCAGGAGGTCTACTCGGCGATGTCGGCGTCGCACCGGCGCCGCCCCGAGCCCGGCAAGCTGCGCGAGCGGTTCGCCCGCCATCCCGAGGTGATGGCGGCGCTCGAGCGCATGTGGCCGCTGCTCACCCCGGCGCAGCTGCTGCGAGACCTGTACGGCTCGCGCGCTCTGCTGCGCTCTGCCGCGGACGGCGTGCTGCAGCCTGACGAATGGGAAGCGCTGTACCGCCCGCGTGGCGAGAGCGAGGCCGACTACGAGTGGACCGACGCCGACGTGCCGCTGCTGGACGAGGCGTATGCGGTGCTGGGTCCCCGCTCACGGTCGCGCAAGCGCCGCAGCGACACCGAGATCCGCACCTACGGGCACATCGTGGTGGACGAGTGCCAGGACCAGCCGCCGATGGCGCTGCGAATGATCGCCCGCCGGTCGCTCAACGGCTCGATGACGCTGGTCGGCGACATCGCCCAGGCCACCTCGGCGCACGCGCCGTCGAGCTGGCAGGAGATCCTGTGCCACCTGCCGCCGGGCCCGGTTGCGCCCCGCCTGCGAGAGCTGACGCTCAGCTACCGCATCCCCCAGCCGAGCCTCGAGCTGGCCAACCGGGTGCTGGCTGCGGCGGCCCCGGGGCTGGCGCCGCCCGAGGCCGTGCGCATCGACGGCTCGCCGCCCCGCTTCGTGGCTGCACCCGACGGGGTCGCTCAGGCAGTGCTGGACACGGTCAGCACCGAGGCTGCGGCGCTCGACGGCGGGTCGCTGCTGGTGGCGTCGCCCGCTCAGTTCATCGACGAGATCGCAGCCCTGCTGGAGGACGCCGGGGTGGACTTCGGCCGTGCCACTGCTGCCAGCCGCAACGCCACCGGGGCGCTGCACCCCAGCGTCACGCTCGCGCCGGTGCGGCTGTGCAAGGGCCTCGAGACCGACGGGGTCGTGGTGGTGGAGCCAGCCGCCATGGTGGACGAGGAGCCGCAGCGACTGCGGGCGCTGTATGTGGCGCTGACCCGGGCCACCAAGCGGGTTGCGGTGGTCTGGCGCCGACCGCTGCCCGATCCCTTGCGTCTCGAACAATCGAGCACGGCCCAATCAGGCGCAGCGATCGCCCGGAGCGCCGAGGCGTGCAACACTGGCCTCGCCGCTGCGCCCGGTGTGCCTGCCATGTCGGGCGCGAATCACACCACTTCGGGAGAATCACATGGCTGACGTCACCGTGACAGTGCTGGACAACGGACCGTTGCTGGTCCGCGGCCCGTGCGAGGTATCGGACCACGAAGGGAACACGCTGTCCGACAGCGACGCGGTCGTGGCGCTGTGCCGGTGCGGGATGTCGGGCACGAAGCCGATGTGCGACGGCAGCCACAACCAGGGTTTCGACGGCAGCCTGAACCCGCCCAGCTAGGCGGAACGCATACAGCCGGGATGGACCCGGCGAGTGGGGCACAGCCGGGATGGACCCGGCGAGTGGGGCACAGCCGGGATGGACCCGGCGAGTGGGGCACAGCCGGGATGGACCCGGCCCCGCAGACGTCATGGCTGTGACACCTGGGCAGTAGCAATGGGCCCCGATGGCTGGCTCGACTGCTGAGGGCGACGCTGCGGCCCGGATGCACCCGGCGCTGGGTGCGTTCAGCGTGCCCACGGCCGAGTGGTTCGCGTCGACGTTCGCGGCGCCCACGCAGTGCCAGGTTTCCGGCTGGGAGGCCATCTCGGCGGGCCAACATTGCCTGATCGCCGCGCCCACCGGCTCGGGCAAGACGCTCGCGGCGTTCCTGTGGGCCATCGACCAGGTCATGTCCGAGCCCGAGCCGCCCCAACGCGAGCGCACCCGGGTGCTGTACCTGTCGCCGCTGCGGGCGCTGGCGGTCGACGTCGACAAGAACCTGCGGGCGCCGCTGGCGGGCATCAGACTCGCTGCGGAGCGGCTGGGCATGGACGTGCACGTGCCGACGGTCGGCGTGCGCACGGGCGACACCAGCGCTGCCGAGCGGCGGCGGCTCGTCACCCGCCCGCCCGACATCGCGATCACGACGCCCGAGTCGCTGTACCTGATGCTGACCTCGCAGGCGCGCGAGACGCTGCGATGGGTTCGCTGGGTCATCGTCGATGAGATCCACTCGGTGGCGGCTACCAAGCGCGGCACGCACCTGGCGCTGTCCTTGGAGCGGCTGTGCGAGCTGACCGGCGGGACAGGACCGGGGCCGCAGCGGATCGGGCTGTCGGCCACCCAGCGGCCGCTGTCGGAGGTCGCCCGCTTCCTGGGGGGCAACGATCCCGACGAGCCGGCATCGCGCCATGTCGAGATCACCGACGCCGGCATGGCCAAGCAGCTCGACGTGGAGGTGATCGTCGGGGTGTCCGACATGGGCGACCTGGCGGCCGCCAGTGCCGGGGCTGGGCCGAGCGGCGGCGTGCGGGTCGACCACGACGACGACTTCGCCGCGCCGTCGCTTGCGCCGCCTGCGGCTGAGCCGACGCCAACAGGGGCACCTTCTCGAACCGGGGCGTCAGACGCGGGGCCATCGGACGCGGGGCCATCGGACCCAGCTCCGGCGTCCGAAACTCACTCCAACAGCATCTGGCCGGCCATACACCCACGCCTGCTGGCGCTGATCCACGCGCACCGCTCCACGATCATCTTCACCAATGCCCGCCGGTTGGCTGAGCGTCTGGCAACCCGGCTCAACGAGCTGCACCTCGACGGCCTGAACCGGGCCGCCGAGGCCGAGGGCACCTCCCCGCCCGAAGGCGCCGAGCTGGTGCGGGCACATCACGGTTCGCTCAGCCGCGAGCAGCGCCTGAGCATCGAGGACGATCTCAAATCCGGCCGGGTCCGCGCCATCGTGGCCACGTCATCGCTCGAGCTGGGCATCGACATGGGCGCGGTCGATCTGGTGATCCAGGTGGCGTCGCCGCCGTCGGTGGCGGCCGGCATGCAGCGCATCGGCCGTGCGGGACATCAGGTGGGCCAGCCGAGCGTGGGCAAGATCTTCCCCCGCCACCGTGGCGACCTCGTCGAAGCGGCGGTGGTGGCGCAGCGCATGGGCACCGGCGAGATCGAGGCGATCCGCTTCCCGCGCCAGCCGCTCGATGTGCTGGCCCAGCAGGTCGTGGCCATGGTGGCGGTCGACGACTGGACGGTCGACGACATCCTGCGCGTCGTGCGCCGAGCAGCGCCCTATTCCCAGCTCAGCGAGGAGGTGTTCGCGTCGGTGCTGGACCTGCTGGCCGGTCGCTACCCGTCCGAGGAGTTCCGCGAGCTGCGGCCGCGCATCGTGTGGGACCGCACCACCGGGATGCTGCGGGCGCGCCAAGGGGCGGGCCGCCTTGCGGTCACCAACGCCGGCACCATCCCCGACCGGGGCCTGTATGCGGTGTTCACCACCGACGGGTCGCGCGTCGGCGAGCTCGACGAGGAGATGGTGTACGAGGCCCGCGTGGGCGAGACGTTCCTGCTGGGGGCGTCGACGTGGCGCATCGCCGAGATCACCTTCGACCGGGTGGTGGTGACGCCGGCGCCGGGGGAGCCCGGCAAGATGCCGTTCTGGCACGGCGACGGGCCCGGCCGGCCGCTGGAGCTCGGCCGAGCGGTGGGGGCGTTCATCCGCACGGTCGGCGACGAATTGCCTGCCGACCTCGAATCCCACCTCATGCAACTCGATGCCGAGGCGGAGCGCGCAGGGGTTGCGGCTCGGCGGGGCGATGAAGCTCCGGCGCACCAGGCCGACGGCAACGGCGCCCCCTCCACCCGAGCGGCCAAAGCCGCAGAGCCGACCGCCCGGCTCGTCGAACGGCTGCAGCGGGAGAACTGTCTCGACCGTGCCGCCGCGGTCAACGTGCTGCGCTACCTCGAAGCGCAGCGCATCGCCACCGGCGTGATTCCTGACGATCGCACGATCGTGGTCGAGCGATTCCGTGACGAGATCGGCGACTGGCGCATCTGCATCCTCACGCCGTTCGGCGCCCGGGTGCATGCGCCGTGGGGCATCGCATTGCAGTCCAAGCTGGCCGAGCGGGCCGCCGAAGCCGGGGGTGCGGTCGCCGATGGCATAGGCGGCGTCGAGCTGCTGTGGAGCGACGACGGCATCGTGCTGCGGCTGCCTGACGTCTGGCTGCCCGACGACGCCGGCGACGCGGGCTCGACCCCCGACGGATCTGCGTGGGACTCGCCGGGCGGGGGCGCCGCACCCGTGCTGGATGCGACGGACCTGGCGCTCGACCCCGACGAGGTGCGCGAGGCCATTGTCGGTCATCTGCCCTCGACGGCCCTGTTCGCGTCCCGTTTCCGGGAAGTCGCGGGCCGGGCGCTGCTGCTGCCGCGGCGCCGGCCGGGTGAGCGGGTGCCGCTGTGGCAGCAGCGCCAGCGCTCGGCTGGGCTGCTGGAGGTAGCGGCCAAGTACCCGAGCTTCCCGATGCTGCTCGAGACCTCCCGTGAATGCCTGCAAGAGGTGTTCGACGTGCCGGCGCTGGCCGAGGTGCTGAGCGACATCAGGTCCCGCAGGATCCGCATGGTCACCGTCGACACCGACGGCGCCTCGCCGATGGCGCAGAGCCTGCTGTTCGACTGGATCGCGGTGTTCATGTACGGCGGCGATGCGCCGCTGGCCGAGCGCCGCGCCGCCGCGCTTGCGCTCGACCGCGACCTGCTGGCCGACCTGCTCGGCGCCGAGGAGCTGCGCGAGCTGCTCGACGCCGAGGTTCTGGCAGAGCTCGACTTGGAGCTGCAGCGGTTGGCCGACGGGCGCCGGGCCCGCAGCGCCGACGAGCTCGCCGACGTGCTCGCCCGCGTCGGCGATCTCACGGCCGAAGAGCTGTCGTACAGGTGTGAGCCGAGCGCCCCGGTGCCCTCACCGCACGAGCACGATGCGGACGGACGCAGCGAGGTCGGCGAGCCCGCCGCATCCAGTGCGGGAGGCGCATCAGGCGAGCGCTGGCTGGCCGAACTGCAGTCCGAGCGTCGCGTCGTCGAGCTTCGCATTGCGGGCGAGACGCGTTATGTCGCGGTGGAGGACGCAGCGCGCTACCGGGACGCGTTGGGCTGCGCGCTGCCGGTGGGCCTGCCTGCCGCGCTCACCGTCGACGTGCTGCCGCCGGGAACCGATCCGCTCGACGAGCTGGTGGCTCGCTTCGCGGCGACGCACATTCCCTTTGAGGCGGAGGCCGCCGCGCTGCGCTGGGGCATCCCCGCAGTCCGGGTCACTGCGGCGCTCAACCGCCTGGAGACGGCGCGGCGGGTGACTCGGGGCGCCTTCCGCCCCGACGGCACGAGCACCGAGTGGTGCGACACCGAGGTGCTGCGAACGGTGCGCCGCCGGTCGCTGGCGCGCCTGCGCCGCGAAGTCGAGCCGGTCGAGCCGCCTGCGTATGCCCGGTTCTTGCTTGCGTGGCACAGCATCGACCGGCCGCGACGCGGCGCCGAAGCGCTGGCAGACGCCATCACGCAGCTTGCGGGCGCGCCGGTGGCGGCATCGATCCTGGAAACCGACGTGCTGCCCGCCCGCCTGGTCCACTACAGCGGCGCCGATCTGGACGGGCTGCTGGCCAGCGGCGAGCTGGTGTGGATCGGCGCTGGCTCGCTCGGCCCCAATGACGGACGGGTCCGGCTCTACTGGCGCGACGAGGTCGCCGCCCTGGCACCGCCACCCGACGACGAGCCCGATGATCCCGCCGCAGCTGCCTTGCTGGTTCATCTCCGCGAGCACGGCGCAGCCTTCTGGCCCGACCTGCTCGCAGCGGCTGCCGCTAGCCCGACCCGCCGTGAGGTCGGCGCCGGGGCAGAGGCAGTGCCCGCCGAGTCATCTGCCCATGTCGGCGACGAGACGCACCAATCCGATGGCAGCGGTCCGGATCAGCCTGGTCCGCAAGCGCACGCAACGGCACCGCTGCCGGAGGCGTCGAGTTCGGAGTTCGCTGCACGGGTGCTGGCTGCGCTGTGGGACTTGGTGTGGGCGGGACTCGTGACGAACGACACGCTGGCGCCGCTGCGAGCGCTGGGCCCGCGCCGCGGCGCTCAGCGTTCGCGCAGTGCTGCCCGCCGATCCGCAGGCTCCGGGCGCCCGGGCGCTCGCCGGGGCCGCTCAGGCGTGCTCACCCGCTCGGGTCCAGCACGTCCACGTCCCGGCCGGCTGCGCACGGGCGGGCCGCCCAGTGCAGCGGGCCGCTGGTCGCTGACCTCGCTGCTGCGTGAGCCGGCGCCGTCACCCACCGAGCGTGCCCACGGCGCCGCGCAGGCGCTGCTCGAGCGGCACGGCATCGTCACCCGTCCAGGAGTGCTGGCCGAGGGCCATCCGGGAGGCTTCGCAGCGGCCTACGGCATCCTGCGGGCGCTCGAGGAGCGGGGCAGCGTGCGGCGCGGCCACTTCACCGAAGGCCTCGGCGCCGCGCAGTTCGCCACAGCGGCCGCCGTGGAGCGGCTGCGCGACTACCGGGACGGCAGCGGCGACGTCGTGCTGCTGGCGGCCGCCGACCCGGCCCAGCCCTACGGCGCCGCCCTCGCCTGGCCGCCCAGCGACGGCCGGCCCAGCCGCACGGCCGGTGCCCATGTGGTGCTGGCCGACGGCGTCCCGCTCGTCATGCTGGACCGGGGCGGGCGCACCCTGCACACCTTCGAGCACGCCGCCGCCGACCTGCGCTGGATCGATGCCCTGCGCGACGGCCTGGCAGCCGGCCGCCTCGCCAAGGTCGAGCTGGGCCGCATCGACGGCACCGACGCCGCCGAGCACGCGTTGGGTGACGTGCTGCTGGCAAACGGCTTCACCCCCGGCTACCGCGGCCCCACTCTGCGTTCCTGATCGCCAAGAAAATCGCTGGATGACGCACAGGGCATGCGCATACGCTGATGGCCGTGGCACGCGCAAAGTCTCTGCCGATCTCCGAGGACCTCGCCGAACGCCTGCGCGCAGAGGGCGAAGCGTGCGATCAATCGCCTCTCGTGCTCGCCGCTTCGCTCATTGACGAGGGCCTGAAGACCCGCCATTTCCCCGGCATCGTCTACATGGACGGCCCATCGGGACGCCGGGCCAGCTTGGCCGACGGTCCCGATGTCTGGCAGATCATTCGGGCGCTCCAAGAAGTGCCCGCAGACCAGTACGACCCCATCGAGACCATCTGCATCGAGTCGGATTTGCAAGAGCGGCAGATACGCCTCGCTGTGAGCTTCTACGAGGCCTACCCCGCTGAGATCGAGGCCAAAATCGCGGACAACCGGGCTGCCGCCAAGCGAATCGACGAGATGACCGCGGAACGCGAGCGAGCCATCGGGCGCGGCGAGGTCATTCCACGGTTCAAGCCGCAGCACGAGACTGTCGCGTCTGCCTGAGATCCCGACCGAGTCATGCGGTGGCTGCTAGGTGTAGTGTCCAGCGAGGTTGTTGACGCGGCTGGCGGGTGTGCCTGCGATGGCGGTGTGGTGCCGGTGGAGATTGCAGGTCTGCGCCCGCCCGCTAGCGCTCGAAGGGCCAGCCGCCTTGGGTATCGATGGCTTCGTCGATTCTTTGCATGATGTGCGGTGTCTCGGCGAGGGCGGCGCAGATGCGCTGGTAGGTCTGAATGTCCTCGAAATCGAGTACGCGTCCTTTGCGGTCCTGAAGCCACTTCTTCGCTGGCTGGTAGCCACCGATGGTGATCTTCCATGTCTGCGGCGATACGCCTTCGAAGTGCTGGTCGCGATTGATCCAGACGCGACCGGGGGTGTCCTCGAATGGCTCGCTGTAGCGGACTCGCTCGACTTCGCGGGAGCCGTCGATTGCGAACGCGGGCAATTCGTCGCCGTGTGCTGTCATCAAGTGCAACGACGTGAGCTGTGCACCGATCTGGGCAAGCTGCGCAAACTGGGCATGGCCGGTCGGAACCGGAACGCAAGGAAAGTCCGATCGGAGGAAGTCGGCGTACCTGCGCCGGTATTGCGGGCTGTGGAGCACGGCGTAGATGTAGTGGAAGACGTCTTCGGGCCCGAACGTCGACTCAAGGTCTCCTTGCCCGTCCGGAACAAACCGCATTGCTGTTCGCTCGGCAACGGAATCGACGAATTCGGGTGCCAAGTTCGGCGACCGATCCGCGACGCCGAGGTTCAACGCGTCGTCGTCGGCTGGATAGATGTAGAGCGGGAAGAGGTAGTTGACTTCCTTGATGGAGACCGTGTGGTGTTGGGTGAGTTTGTCAGTCACAAAGACGTGTTCCCACCCGCCGGCGATCTCGATGCTGCGAGTGGTTGACAGCCCCAGATTGGGGCCGGTGAGCATGTGGCGCATGACGTCGGTCCGAGGCCTGCAGATGAACCCCCCCGCCGTGCCGGTGAAATAGGTCGACCTCGTGTCGAACGGCCGATAGAGGATCGACTTGACATGCTCTCCTGCGTCGTCGTGGGTCTGGAGGTCGTCTTGTGCCGCGGCGATTGCCCAGTCCTGCGAGTCCTTTCCGAGGCTGTACTTCTCGCGGGCGACCGTCTCGGGGAGGCCGACAAAGTCGGCTGCGACTCGACGCATGTCTGCATCCGACCACTGGATAGCAATTTTGTCTCGGGCGGTAACGATCCCGACGGAGTTCACTGGTGCGATGTCTGTGAGCCTCCAGCCGGTCTCGTACTCGGCGAGCAAGGCGTAGTCGCGCGGCGTGAAGAAGTAGTCCGGTGCCCGGGGTGCAACCTCGTGCCATGGTGTGCGGTCAATGTCGTGTTCGGCAAGCCACGCATACTTGCCCGACTTCGCATCGCCCCGATCTCCCCAGAGGTCGGCATGTCGGACCGTTGCCAGACCTTGGCTGTCGCCGAGGGTCTTGACAAAGATGCCGATTGCGACCCCTTGCTGGATGTCGAAGACGTTCTGGTCTCGACTTCCGTCCGGTGAGCGTTCCTTGCGCTTTGAGTTCCCGTGCAGATCGAGCAACCAGATCTCGTCGAATGTCTCCAGCAGCGACTGTCGCATCCCCCGGAACGTGGGATTGTCGAGGTAGCTGTGATTCGTCACGAAACCCAGTACGCCCTCACCCGTCTGGTTGATGCGCCACTGGGCGAACCGGATGAACTTCACGTAGTCGTCATTGAGCCATTTGGGATTGCGCTCCTCGAGCGGCTCGCCGTCCACCCTGAAGTAGCTGTGCGGATCGTCGGCGATCCGACCGCGCATCAGATCGCTAATCCACTTGCCTTTGTTAGCTGAGTGCCCGGAGTAGGGCGGGTTTCCGACCACCACCATGACTGGGTGATCACGTTTGACGGCATCTGCCTCGCGGGCCTCTCGGACGATCTCGGCGGCGAACATCGGGCCGCTTGCGTCCTCGTGGGCCTCGGTGAGGGAGTTCGTCAGAAAGACGCCCAATCGCTCGCCATCTCCCAGCACGTACTGCTGGGAATCCCCGCTGATCTCCATGGCGAGCTTGAGATGGCAGATGGTGTAGGCCGCCATCAGCAGCTCGAAGCCGAACAAACGAGGCAGCAAGTGCTCGGGCACGTACGAGCCCCATGCGCCAGCAAGCCCCCGCTTCGTCAGATCGCCGCGGATATGGGAAACGACTTCGCGCAGGAATGTGCCGGTGCCGGCCGCCGGGTCGAGCACCAACACCCGCGGGAGTGCGCGCGGCGGTCCGTCGTCGGTCACGATTTCCACGGTGTCTGTATCGGCGAGACCGTCAGCCAGTCCAAACCTGTCGCGCAGCACCCAGTCGACGCTGCGGACGATGTAGGAAACGACCGGTTCAGGTGTGTAGTAGACGCCACGCAACTCACGCAGGCGCGGGTCGTATGCGGCAAGGAAGTCTTCGTAGAAGTGAACGATCGGATCTTCTTGGCGTGTGGCCGTTCCGAATCCCTCAAGGACAGCGGCCATGTCGGCTCGCTTGAGCAGCAGCGCCAAGTCGTCGATGACCCAAGCGATGCGGCTGTCGGCGTTCGGTCCGGCGATCTGCACGAATACATCGCGCAGGAAGGGCGTGGTTTCAGCGAAGACGGCCGACTGTCGATTGAAGGTTTCGGCCGGCCCGTGGTGAAGGCATCTCGCAGCGAAGAGACCGTACGCCGCTGTCTGTGCTTGCAGGTCTGCGAAATCCTCGACGGTCAAGTCGTTGATGAGCACCTCTCGGTAGCTCGCGAGCAGTCCCGCCAGTGCAGGGGCGCTGTCAGCGTCCTCGGCCAAGACCTGTTCGATGGCGCTGCGGAGCAGTCGTGTCTTCGACGCCATGCGCCGAGCAAGATCCGCTGACCCTCCGACGACGGGGATCTGAGCGTCGAAGAAGTTGGCAAGCAGCTCGCGTACTGCATCGTCACCGCCAGTCTCAGTGACCAGCCGTCCGGCGTTGTCGAACCTTCCGAGTCTCGCATCGGCACGCAGTTCGCCGTCGATGTACCAACGGAACTGCAGGTAGTCGGTGAGGATGAGGTTGGGCAGCGCGTTGCGGTAGCGCTTGAGTTGCTCGCTCTCTTCCTCAGTGTCCAGATTTGTGCCGATGTCCTTGCACTCGACATGGCCAATGGGAACCTGTCGAACTTCGACGATGAAATCGGGGGCCCCGTAATCCGCTTGCGTCGGCTCGTTGATCGCCTCGACGTCATTGCCGCCCAGGTTGGTCAGCAATTGCTGGAGGGCAGAACGGTAGCTGTGCTCAGTTGCCTGCCCTGTGCCGCGTGTCGCACGAATGGACTTTCGATAGTCGGCAATCGACACGGAACGCTCCTCGGTCTCTCGACTGGATGGCGCGAGTCTCGACTCAGGGTGTCACATCTTCACCGCGTTCACCCCCAGCTGTCGCGGCCCCACCCTCCGTCCCTGATCACCAAGAAAACCGCTGGCCGGTCGGCTGTATATGTAGTGGTTGTCACATTGCATATGTATACTGAGCTCATGAAGGCTGTCACTATCACGATGCCCCCCGAGCTTGACGCCGAGGCGGCTGCGGAGGCGAGACGGTTGGGGATATCCAAGTCGGAGCTGATTCGGCGGGGGCTTGCCGCCGTCTTGCCGGACAGCAAGCCTGAGCCAGTCAAGAGCATGTGGGTGGAGCGAGCGGGCTTCGGCAGCAAGGGCATCAGCGCCGAGCCCGGAGAGATCGACGAGATCGTCTACGGCCTGTGAAGTTCGTCGACACGAGCTGGTGGGTTGCTTGGGCGCTGCCCGACGACGCCCGCCATAGCGACGCGCTGCGCATGAGTGCGCGCATCGGCGACGGCGAGCGGCTGCTCACCACGAATCTGGTAGTCGGCGAGACGTGGACCTTCTTGCGCTATCGGGATGGCCACCGGACCGCGGTCGCGTTCATCGACGAGGCAGAGAGCTTCCGGTCTGCTGGCAAGCTGACCGTGCACGCCGTCACTGCCGACGAGGAGTCGAGGGCCTGGCGCTGGCTGCGTCGTCACGATGAACGGACCTATTCATTCGTGGATGCCACCAGCTTCGAGGTGATGCGGTCTCGCAGGCTGCGCGAGGCTCTGGCCTTCGACAACGATTTCGCTGCGGCAGGGTTCATCGAGATCCGTCCCTGAGCCACGCCCCGGCTGCCGCGGCCCGACCCTGGGTTCCTGAGAGAAACCTGAACGTGGGCGGGGGCATCGGCAGCGTAGAGTTCCCGTCGGCTGTCGAACTACTGGAGGCCCAGTGTCTGAAACCGCGTCTGTGGCAGCTCCGCCCAACCACGCAGCCGCACAAGCCATCGCGGCGACCAAGATCTACGGCTCGGGAGAGACCGCAGTGCGCGCGCTCGACGCCATCGACGTGACGTTCCCCAGCGGCCAGTTCACCGCGATCATGGGCCCCTCGGGATCGGGGAAGTCCACGCTGATGCACTGCATGGCGGGACTCGACCGGGTGACCGAGGGACAGGTGCTCATCGGCGAGACCGACCTGTCCACGCTCTCCGAACGCGATCTCACGCTGCTGCGCCGCGACAACGTGGGGTTCGTCTTCCAGGCGTTCAACCTGGTCCCGACGCTGACCGCCATCGAGAACATCATGCTGCCGATGGACCTTGCCGGCAGCAAAGGGGACACGGCTTGGATTGACCAGGTGGTCGGCGCCACCGGCTTGACCGACCGGCTCAAGCACCGGCCCAGCGAGCTGTCGGGCGGGCAGCAGCAGCGCGTGGCGGTGGCACGGGCGCTGGCCGGGCAGCCGCAGGTGATCTTTGCCGACGAGCCCACCGGCAACGTCGACCTCAATACGGGTGCGGAGATCTTGGGCTTCATGCGGAACGCAGTGGACGTCATGGGCCAGACCATCGTGATGGTGACCCATGACGCGGTGGCTGCGTCGTACGCGGACAGGGTGGTGTTCCTCGTGGACGGCAAGATTGTGGCCGAGGTCGAAGACCCCACGCCCGAGCGCATCCGTGCGCAGATGAACGACCTCGGCGCGTAGCCGACGCCTGACGCTCATGCTGCGACTCGGCATCAAATCGCTGCTGGCTCACAAGATCCGGTTTGCGCTCACGGCCCTCACCATCGTCATCGGCGTGGCCTTCGTGGTGGCGGCCTTCGTCACCGCCGACTCGCTGCGCTCGGGCTTCGACCAGCTTGCCGAGGACATCAACACCGGCACCGACTACACCGTGCGCGGCGAGGTGCAGTTCGGCGACATCACCGACACGGTGGCGCCGGCGGTTCCCGCTGACCTCGTGGACGAGATAGCGGCTGTCGAGGGCGTGAGCATTGCCGCGGGAAGCATGTTCGTCGACGGCGTGGTGCCCGTGGACGGCAACGGCGAAGCGGTCACCACCTTCGGGCCGCCGGTGGCGGGCTCCAACTGGATCGAAGACGAGTCGCTGTCGCAGTTCTACCTGATGGAGGGACGTTGGCCGATGGGCGGCAGCGAGTTCGCCATCGACATCACGACGTTCACCAACGCCGACTACGACTTCGAGCTCGGCGGCACGTACCTGATCGTCACCCCCACCGGGTCACGAGATTTCACCCTCACCGGCGTCGCTCAGTTCGGCTTTCCCGACAACGCCGGCGTCGGGGCGGTGTTCTCGCTGTTCGAGACGCCCACGGCGCAGGAGGTGCTCGGCTTTGCGGGCGAGTTCACCCAGATCAGCGTGCGAGCCAACGCAGGCGCCGATCTCGAAGAGGTGCGCGACCGCATCGAAGCGGTGCTGCCCGACGGTGTCGAGATCATCACCGCGGGCGAAGCCACCGAGGAGTTCAGCGACGCCACCGAGACCTTCATCGGCCCGTTCCAGACGATCCTGCTGGTGTTCGCGTTCATCGTGCTGTTCGTCAGCATGTTCATCATCTCCAACACGTTCAACATCGTGCTGGGCCAGCGGATACGCGAGCTCTCGCTGATGCGTGCAGTCGGCGCCACGCCCCAGCAGGTGCGCCGGTCGGTCCTGACCGAGTCGGCGATCATCGGCGCCGTCGCCTCGGTGGTCGGGCTGGGTCTGGGCATGGTGGGCGCGCTCGGCCTGCAGGCTCTGTTCGACGCACTCGGCGCAGCTTTGCCCGAGTCGTCGCTGCCCCTGTCGCCTCGGACGCTGATCTGGGCTTTCGTCGTCGGGATCGGATTCACCGTGGCGGCCTCGCTGGTGCCGGCCGTCAAGGCGTCCCGAATCTCGCCGATCGCCGGCCTCAGCGAAGGCGCCGGCGGCGACGACCGGGCGAGTCTGGGCTGGAAGCGCTTGGCGAGCGGCGGACTCTTGCTGGCCGTCGGGCTGCTGCTCACCGGAGCGGGACTGTTCGCCAGCTTCGACAGCACGACGGCGCAGCTCGGCTCGCTCGGAGCGGGCGCCGCCGTCACGTTCATCTCTGTCTCAGTTCTCAGCCCGTTGGTGGCGAGGTCAGTGGTGTCGCTGCTGGCGCGACCGCTCGAGTGGGTCATGCCGATATCCGGCCGCTTGGCCCGTGCCAACGCCGCTCGCAATCCTCGACGAACGTCCGCGACGGCGGTGGCGCTCACGATCGGCTTGGCCCTGGTCACCATGGTGTCGATCGTCGGTCAGTCGCTCAAGGTGTCCTTCAGCGACACGCTGGAGACCGCGATCAAGGCCGACTTCGTCGTGTCCGTGAACACTCAGGCAGGATTGCCGAAAGCGCTCAGCAACGAGATCGGCAACGTGGGCATCGGCACCTCGGTGGGGTTCGATTTCGACCTCGCCCAGGTCGAAGTTGCCGCCGACGGCTCGCGTCCCGGCGCAGTGGGCCAGGAGCAGATCACCGCAGCCAGCGTCGGCCGACTCGACGAGGTGGTCAACCTCGGGGTCGTGGCCGGAACCGTGGAGGGCTTCGATCCCCAGCGAGGGCTGCTGGTGCGCAGCGAGGTCGCCGAGGACTTCGGCCTCGGCCTCGGCGACGCGGTCGATCTCACGTTCGTCAGCGGCGACACGGCGACGGTGTTCGTCGCGGCCACGTTCGAGGGCAGCGCGTTCTGGACCGACTGGATCATCGACAGCGATCTGTACGACCCGGTGGCGACCAGCGCGTTCGACGATTTCGTGCTGGTCCGCTCGTCCATCGACGATCCCGAAGCCGCCCGGGCGGCCATCGACGAAGTGCTGGCCGACTATCCCCAGGCGCAGCTGGAGGACCGTCAGGAGTTCCAGGAGAGCATCGAGTCCAATCTCAATACGGTGCTGGTGCTGGTGAATGTGTTCTTGGGCTTCGCCTTGCTGATTGCTCTCGTGGGCATCGTGAACACGCTCACGTTGTCGGTGTTCGAGCGCATCCGCGAGATCGGGCTGCTGCGTGCCGTGGGCATGACCCGTCGGCAGATGCGGCGCATGATCCGATGGGAGGCTGCCGCCGTGGCGCTGTACGGCGCTGTGGTCGGTGTGGTTCTGGGTGCCGTGTTCGGTGTCGCGACCTCGGTGGCCATACCTGATGACGTCATCGACACGGTGTCGGTGCCGATCGGACAGCTTGTGCTGTTCTTGTTGATCTCTGTGGCCTTCGGGCTGATCGCTGCGCTGTTCCCCGCATTCCGGGCCAGCCGGATGAACGTGCTCGACGCCATCGCTGACGAATAGCCACAACTGCCCCCGGGCAACGGCAGGCCGTTGCTCCAATGGGCCGGTTTCCGGCGTCGTTTCTAGACTGCCGCGATGACGTGCCCTGCCTGCGCTACCCCCCTCCCGCAGGGCGCACGCTTCTGCCCGAGCTGCGGCAAGCTGCTCGTGCAGACCGAGGAGCGCCGGGTCGTCACGGTGCTGTTCGCCGACCTCGTCGGATTCACCTCGATGAGCGAGGCCGCTGACCCCGAAGAGCTCAAGCATCTCATCGATCAGTGCTTCCAGCGGCTCGTGGCCGACGTCACTGCGTTCGGCGGCACGGTCGACAAGATCATCGGCGACGCGATCCTGGCGCTGTTCGGCGCGCCGATCGCTCACGAGGACGACCCTGAGCGTGCATTGCGTGCCGCGTTCCGCATGCAGCGCTCGCTGGAGGCCTTCAACGCAGAACGCGGCCTCGAGCTGCAGATCCGTGTCGGCATCAACACCGGCGAGGTGCTGGTGGGGGCGCTGCGGGCCGGCGGCGACTACACCGCCATGGGCGACACCGTCAACATCGCCAGCCGCCTCGAGACGCTGGCCGAAGCGGGCGAGGTGCTGGTGGGCCCGACCACCCAGGCCGCCACCGTCGGCATCGTCGACTACATCGCGCGCGGCGAGATCGGCCTGCGAGGTCGGGACGAGCCGGTGCCGGTGTTCCAGGCGGGCGGCGAGCTGGCCCCGCCGGGCCGGCACCGCAGCGTCTCGATGTCGCAGATGGTGGGGCGCACCCTCGAGAGCGCGCTGCTGGACTCCGCCGTCGACACTGCCGTGGCCCGCCGGCGTGCCCAGCTCTGCCAGATCGTGGGCGAGGCCGGCATGGGCAAGACGCGCCTGGCCCGCGAAGCCGCAGCGGGCGCGGTCGAGCGCCACGGCGCGGTCGTGCTCGAGAGCATGGCGCTGCCCTATGACGAGACCAATCCGCTGCGCTGCCTCGGCGATGCCATCGCAGCGACGGCCGAGGTCAACGCCGACGACTCGACCGTGGCGGCCACCCGGCGCATCTCGTCGCTGGTCGCCGAGGTGCTGCAGTCCGCCAAGGGCGAGTCGAACAACTCGGCGAGTGCGATCACCTATGAGGAGATCGACGAGATCACCGATGTCGTGCTCGCCGTGCTCGGGCGCGTCGGCAGCGGCGACCCCGCCGAGGTCGAGTGGCGGGCCGAGGCCACCTTCCGTTCCCTGCGCCGGTTCCTGGGCGCCCTGACTCGCCGCCAGCCTGTCATCCTGCTGCTCAGCGACATGCATTGGGCCGAAGAACGGCTGCTCAGCGTGCTCGAGCAGCTCCTGGCGGCACTCGCCAACCAGCCCCTCGTCGTCATCACGACGGCCCGCTGGAACATGGACGAGCATCGCTGGACGGTGCCGCCGGGCCGCCACAGCACCGTGGTGCTCAACCTCGACCCGCTGAGCCGCGAGGCCACCGCCGAAATGGCTGCCGAGCTGCTGGGCGGGAACGTGCCCGCCTACTTGGCTGATCAGCTCTACGAGCGCAGCGGCGGCAACCCGTTCTTCCTGGAGGAGATGTGCGTTCTGCTGCGCGAGTCGGGTGTGATGGGGCCCGGAGCGAGGCCCGATCATGAAGAACGATCGCTGGCGGAGATGCCCGACACGCTGCGCGGGCTCGTGGCCGCCCGCCTCGACACCCTCAGCTCACCCGAGCGGAGGCTCGTGGATGCTGCGTCGGTGCTCGGCGTCGGGGGCTCGATCAGCGAGCTGCTGGAGGTGGTGTCGGCGACGAATGGGACCGACGGCAACGAGGGCGACTCGGCGGTGTTCCAGCGGCTGGTCGACAAGGACATCTTCACCAGCGAGGCCGATGGGTGGACGTTCCGCAGCGATGTGGTGCGCGATGTGGCCTACAGCATGCTGACCAAAGCCGACCGGGCCGAACGGCATCTCGACGTGGCGCTCTGGCTGGCGCAGAACCGGGACGATCCCGCCAGCGACGCAGTCGGCGTCATCGCCGATCACTTCGCCTCGGCGGTCGAGCTGGGCGCCGATGCCAATCAGGCCGCCGCACGCGGCAAGGGCGCTGCTGGCGGCGACTTCTTCGAAGGCGGGATGACCGAGGTGGCAATCGAATGGCTGGGCCGGGCCGGCCAGTGGGCCGCCGCCCGTGACAGCCACTACGCCGCAGCGCAGTTCTACCGCCGCGCCATCGAGATGCTCGGCGATGCCGACCCGCGGCTCATCGACATGTCGCTCGGCCGTGCATCGGCTCGACTGCGCCTGGGCGAGCTGCACGGCGCCCACGCCGACGCCGAGCTGGCTCGGGCGCTCGCCATGCAGAACGGCAACCGGCTGGCGGCAGCGCACGGCCTGCGGGTGCTGGGCGAAGTGGCGCTGGCCGACGACGAGCACGCCGCCGCCGACAAGCTGCTCGCCGACGCGCTGGACCAGTTCCGCACTCAAGGCGAGGTGCGCGAGGCAGCCGAGTCGCTGCGGCTGCGGGGGCTGGCGGCGCTGCGAGCCGGCGAGTACGCCCGCGCCGACCGCTACATCAACGAGGCGAACGGCACGTTCGCGCATCTCGGCGACGAGAGCGGCGTGGCGTGGTGCCTGCAGAACCTGGCCTGGCTGTCGTTCGAGCAGGGCCTGATCGCCGAGTCGGGCGAGCGTCTCACTACCGCAATCGAGCGGTTCAGCGATCTCGGCGACATGGTCGGGCTGGCGACCGCCGAAGGCCTGCTGGCGTTCCTGCGGTTCCACTCCGGCGAGCGGGACGAGGCCGAAGAGCTCGCCCGCTCGGTGCATGCCATCGCCCACGAGCGAGGCGAGCGCTTCACCGAGGCGATGATGGATTTGCTGTTGGGCTCGCTCAGCCTGTGGGCGGGCCGGGCTGCGGAAGCCGTCGAGCGGGCGCGGGCTTCAGAGCAGGTCTTCCGTGACGTGCACAGCGACTTCGGCGAGGTGCAGGCGCTGGGCCTGCTCGGCCGGGCGTACGCAGCGGTCGGCGAGCTGCAGCGCAGCCGGGCGATGCTGGCGGAATGCCTGCAGCGGGCCAGCGACATGCCGGGCCGCCCGCTGGAGGGATTCGCCCGCGCAGTGCGCGCAGGCGCCGCGGTGCAGATGGGACATCCCGAGATGGTGAAGGAAGATCTGGCCCGGTCAGGCTGGGAGCAGACCGAAGGTCACCGCCAGCCCGAGCCCGGATCCAGCCCCGGCGAGACCGCGGTGATCGGCCAACGAGATCTTGACGTCTCGCTGGGGCTCGCCTTGGCGCAGCTCGGTCATGCGCACGACGCGATCGATGCGCTGGAAGCCGTGCCGACCGCGGATCTGCCCTCCACCTACCTGCACTCGTGCTTGGCGCTCGCCTATGCCGCCTCGGGCCGCACGGTCGATGCACTCGAGCAGTCCCGCTTCGCCATGGCGAGCGGCACCGGCACCTATGTGGATGTGCGCAACGCCTTGGTGGCTCGGGCCCTCGCGCACGCCCGCGACGCGGACCTGCCGGCGATGGAAGCGACGTTCGACCAAGTGATGGTGCTCAACGACGCCACCGACAGCCGGCTCAGCCAGACTGTCGTGCGCCTCGCCCGGGCGATCGGTCACGAGGCCTTCGAGACGCCCGACGCCGCTGCACTGCGGTCGGAGGCGGAGGTGGCCATCGCCCAGCTGGGGGCGCGGCCGAGCGGCTGGGAGACAGCCTTCCGGCTTGCGGCCGGCTTGGAAGCCGCGGCACCGGTCATCAGCGGCCCGCTGCCCGAGGCGATCCCGTTCCCGGGGCTCACCGATCAGTAGCTGCCCCGGCAGTTAGGCACGGCAGTTCGTGCGGGCAGGCCGGTATTCTCGCCTCGTGTCACGGGTGCTGATCGCCAAGCTGGGTCTCGACGGGCATGACCGCGGGGTGAAGGTCGTGGCGCGGATGCTGCGCGACGCCGGTTTCGAGGTCATCTACACCGGCCTGTTCCAGACTCCTGAGAGCGTGGTGGCGGCTGCCGTGGACGAGGACGTCGACGCCATCGGCATCTCGATGCTGTCGGGAGCGCACGAGGCCTTGATGCCCTTGGTCACCCAGCGTCTGCGCGAAGCCGGCGCCGAGAACATCCCGGTGATCCTGGGCGGCATCGTGCCCGACGGCGATCTCGAGGCGATGCGCGAGGCGGGAATGGCGGCGGTGCTCACCCCGGGCGCAACGGCCGACGAGGTGGTGGCCGCCGTGAGCGACGCTATCGAGCGGTCGAAGCAGACAGCCTGAGCCGCACTTTCCCCGAACCCGGCGGACGCTGGCCGGTAGATTGCCCTGCGTGACTGGCAATGGCTCTATTGAGCGAGTAGGGGTGGTCGGCTGCGGCCTGATGGGTTCCGGCATCGCCGAAGTCGCAGCTCGAAGCGGGTGCGACGTCAAGATCGTCGAGGTGGGTGAGGATGCCCTCGCCGCCGGCATGGCCCGCATCGAGAAGAGCCTGAACCGAGCTGTCAACGCCGACAAGCTGGACGAGGCCGGGCGGGAGGCCGCACTGGGATCGATGTCGTTCGGGGTGGATCTCGACGAGCTGGCCGACCGCGACTTCGTCATCGAAGCGGTCGTCGAGTCCGAGCCGGCGAAGCTGGACGTGTTCGCACGCCTGTCCAAGGTGCTCGACGACCCCGATGCGGTGATGGCCTCCAACACCTCGGCCATTCCCATCATGAAGCTGGCGATGGCCACCGACCGGCCCTCGCAGGTCATCGGCATGCACTTCTTCAACCCGGTGCCGGTGATGGGTCTGGTGGAGGTCATCTCGTCGCTGCTGACCGCCGAGGCGACGGCCGAGCGGTGCCGGGCCTTCGCAGGCGAGCGGCTCGGCAAGCGGGTGGTGGACAGCCAGGACCGGGCCGGTTTCGTGGTCAACGCCCTGCTGATTCCCTACATCCTGTCCGCCGTGCGGATGCTCGAATCGGGCTTCGCCTCGACCGAGGACATCGACGCCGGCATGGTGCTGGGCTGCAACCACCCGATGGGGCCGCTGGCGCTGTGCGACCTCATCGGTCTCGACACGACGATGGCGGTGGCGGAGTCGCTCTACGAGGAGTTCCGCGAGCAGCTCTACGCGCCGCCGCCGATGCTCAGCCGCATGTGCGACGCCGGTCTGCTGGGTCGCAAGACCGGTCGGGGCTTCTATACCTACCGATGACTCCGGCGGGCATCGACGCCCCTGCGGTCAGCGACTGGTTCGCCGCCCATGTGCCCGCCGCTGCGCCGCCGCTGCGCTTCGAGCTGATCGCAGGCGGGCACTCGAACCTGACCTACCGGGTGTACTGCGCTGACGGCGCTTCGTTGGTGCTGCGTCGGCCGCCGCTGGGCCATGTGCTGGCCACGGCGCACGACATGGGCCGTGAGCACAAGATCATCTCGGGGGTCGGGCAGACCGGCGTGCCGGTGCCGAGGGCGATCGCGCTGTGTACTGACGAGACCGTGAACGAGGCGCCGTTCTACGTCATGAGCTACGAAGATGGTTCAGTGCTGCACTCGGCCGACGAAGCGGCGCTGGTGCCCGATGAGGATCGGGTGCCGCTGAGCCGCCGCGTGGCCGATGTGCTGGCCGAGCTGCATGCGATCGAGCCCGACGATGTGGGCCTCGGCGATCTGGGCCGCCGGGAGGACTACCTGGGGCGGCAGCTGCGACGGTGGAAGCGCCAATGGGAGCAGTCCAAGACGCGTGAGCTGCCGATCATGGATGAGGTGGCTGCCGAACTGGAGGCCCGCAAGCCCGAGCAGATCGGTTCGGCCATCGTGCATGGGGATTACCGGCTGGGGAACATGATCTCCGGTGCCAATGCTGATGGGCCCAATGCTGATGGGCCTTGGGACATCGTGGCGGTGCTCGACTGGGAGCTGTGCACGCTCGGCGACCCGATGGCCGACGTGGGCTACCTGATGAACAACTGGGTGTCGCCCGACGAGGTGTCGGCAGGCACCTCCGCGCCCACGCAGGCGGACGGGTTCGCGAGCCGCGACCAGATGCTGGATTGGTATGCGGATGCGTCGGGGCGCGATCTCTCGCAGGTCGACTACTACCGCGCGTTCTCGTACTGGCGTCTAGCTGCTATCTCAGAGGGTGTGCTGAACCGATACTTGCGCGGGGCGATGGCAGACGCCGAGGAAACCGACACCGATCAGTTCCGTGAGAACGTCGATTTCTTGTCGACAAGCGCTGCCGAACACCTCGCCGTTCGCTGATGCCCGAGCCGGACCTTCCCCCCGAAGTACCAGACGAAGCCGCGACATCCTCTCGCGTCGCGGATGCCGCAGTGGATCGCTCGGCCGAACCTCAGCCCGCCGCCTCGCCCGATGAAGTGCTCCGGCTGGCGGGCCGCTACGGCTGGACACCGCCGACAACGCTGCCTCCCCCGGCAGAGCCGCCCGCGTCCGAACCCGCCGATGCGCCGGCGGCAGTCGTCGGGGTTCCAGACGATCCGGCGCCCGACTTGCTCGCGGTGCGGCCGGAGCCAGAACTGCTGCACGAGCCGACGACTGATGCGTCCGCGGGGCCGTTGGCCTCGGTTCGCCGTCCTGGTTGCCTGCTTGCTGCGATCACGGGTGCGTTCGGGGCGCTCGCGGGCGCAGTCGTGGCCGGGCTGATCTTGCTGGTGGCACTCGGCGGTGACGACCGCGGGCCAGCGGCCGGCGATGGTGTCGTCGATGCGGACAGCGCAGCACCGACCGACGATCGCGAAGCTGCTGAGATGCTGGCTGAAGCGCTGGCCGAAGTGACGCCGCCCGACGGTTCCACCGGGGACGCCGACTTCTGGAGCCAAGTGCTCGCCGAGACCGACCTGTTCGGCGCCGCATCTGGGGGGGCGGGGGATGCGACGGTCGATCTCGATCCGGACGTCCTCGCCGACGCTTGGGCACGGATGCTCGTCGGCGAGTCGGACCAGCCGGGTGCGCCGCTGGGCAGCCGCCTCGAGGGCATCAACGTCAAGGCGGTCGTTGAGGAGGTGCAGGAGGCGGTCGTCATTGTGAAGGTCACGACCGACGATGGCGGCGAGGGCGGCGGCTCGGGTTTCGTCGTCACCCCGCAGGGGCGCATCGTGACGAATGCCCACGTTGTGGAGGATGCGATCACGGTGGATGTGCGCTTCTTCGGAGGAGAGCTGGTGCCGGCGGAGGTGGTGGCCAGCGACCCGACGAGGGATCTCGCCATCCTGCAGGTCGACCGCGACGGCCTGCCGACGGTGCGGCTGGGCTCTACCGAAGGTGTGGAAGTCGGCGACGAGGTGGTTGCGATCGGCAATGCGCTCAACATCGTCGGCGAGCCGACCGTGACCTCGGGCATCGTCTCGGGTCTGAATCGCTGGATCCCGCTGGAGAACAACCAGCGACTGGTGCGGCTCATACAGACTGACGCTGCGATCAATCCGGGCAATTCCGGTGGGCCGCTGGTCAACGCCGCCGGTGAGGTCATCGGCGTCAATACGGCGATTCAGGTCTACTCGCCAAGCACCCGCGGGGTAGTCGAGGGCATCGGTTATGCGATCTCTATTGATCATGCCCGTCCGATCATCGATGGATTGCTTGAGGGAGTAGTGCAGGCCAAGGCTTTCCTGGGTGTGTCGATCACCTCCGTCGGCGATGTGCTTGCTGCGCGAGAGCGGGCAGAGGCCGACAATCGAGATCCGTCGGACGAGTTGGGCGACGGCAGGCCCGAAACTGTCGAGCCGGGACGCGACACCGGCGATGAACTCGACGACGTCGATGTGCCGCCGGAGGTTACGTCTGGCGCGTACGTCGTTTCTGTGGAGCCCGGACTGCCCGCAGCGCGAGCGGGCATCGTGCCGGGCGACATCATCGTGTCGTTCGAGGGTATGCCCATCCACACGGGCGATGAGCTGGTGGTCGAGATCCTGGCGCGGGTGCCGGGGGACCGGGTCGAGATGGGCGTGATCGGCAACGACGGCCGGCTGCGGACGGTCGATCTGGAACTCGGGGAGTTCCCCGACGACTCCGAGAGCTAGCGGCGGCGCCGTCTGGGCATGTGTCACAGCGGTTCGCGATACTGCGGGGGTCGGTTGCGCTGGCGCCAGCGGCGCAGGCGACCGCATTGATACCTGCTGATCCCTGACTGAGGAGTTCTGATATGGCTGACCGTGTCTTCGACACCGGAACCGACGACGTTGCTGCCGAGGTGACCGATGGCGTGATGACAATCACGCTGAACCGTCCCGAGCGTCGCAATGCCATGTCCGCCGAGATGCTCGACGGGCTGGTGGCTGCGCTGGCCGATGCCGAGACGGCTGCCGACGTCGGGGCGCTGGTGCTGACCGGCGCCGGCGGGGCGTTCTGCGCCGGCGGCGACGTGAAGGGCATGGCTGCGGCTGGCGGCGAGGGCGGCGGCGATCCGCTGCAGTACGACGCTCGGGTACACCGTCAGCGGCGCAACCAGCGCGACACGTCGGGGAAGCTGTACGAGATGCCCAAGCCGACGATTGCGGCACTGCCCGGTGCGGCGGCGGGGGCGGGTCTGTCGCTGGCATTGGCGTGCGACCTGCGCTACGCGGCGCCCAACGCCATCATGACCACGGCGTTCGCCCGAGTGGGCTTCAGCGGCGACTACGGCGGCACATGGTTCATGTCGCGGCTGATCGGCTCGGCCAAGGCGCGCGAGCTGTACTTCCTGTCGGATCGGGTCGACATGGATCATGCGCTGTCGCTGGGCTTGGTGAACGGGGTGTTCCCCGCAGAGAGCCTCATGGACGAGGTGGGCGCCATCGCCCGGCGCCTGGCCAACGGGCCCACGGTGGCCTACCGGTACATGAAGGAGAACCTGAACCGGGCGGTTCACGGCGACATGGGCGAGTGCCTCGACATGGAGGCCGCCCACCACATCCGCACCGGCCAGACCGACGACCACAAGGAGGCTGCGCAGGCCTTCGTGGACAAGCGCGAGCCGGTCTTTCACGGTCGTTGATCAGCCTGCCGGCAGGTCCTCGCCCGCTGGGGCACTGTGCCTGATGGCAATGCTCTCGACAGTTCTCTAACCGACGTTCGGTTTCTGCGATTGGCGGCTCGCGCAGCGCCGTACGCTGGTACGGATGCGCAGCGAAGTCGACCCAGGCGAGGTCGACTTGGCGCGGGTGCCGCAGGTTCCACCGGTCCTCGCCGCCCAATCGGAGACCACGACCCAGGCTGGGATCCTCATTCCGCCCGTTGCTTCGGCCCTGTCGGCAGGCTCCGCTGAGTCGGACGGGCTCAACTGGCCCGATAGCTCTGCCGCACCCGCAGTCACGGCCCGATCAGGCGCCGCGGTCACACCGAGCGTCCTGGCCGTCGAGCGGGCAGATGCTCGACGCAATGGATTGGTTCCGGCGCCCTCGCCGGCTCCGCTGACGATTCCGCGAGCCGCCGAGCAGGCTGACCAGCCGCCGCGGTCCCCGACTCGTGGCGCCGCGGTCCTCGAGCCGGTGTCGGGCGCTGCGTGGCGAGCGCTTGCGGTTGCGTCCATGGGCACCGTGCTGGTGGGCTTCAACAGCACTGCCTCCAACCTGGCGCTGGCATCCATCCGGGACGGTTTCGCAGGCGCTACGACCTCCGATGTGGGCTGGGGCATCGCCGGTTTCATGATCGGCACGGCGGCGTTCCTGCCGCTGGCGGGCCGTCTGGCCGATCGGATCGGCCGGAAGCGCATCTTCCAGCTCGGGCTGGCGCTGTTCGCACTGTCGGCCGTGTTCTCCGCCGTCGCTCCCACGGTGTGGACGCTGAACCTGGCGAGAGTCCTGCAGGCCGTCGGCGGCGCTGCGATCCTGCCGGCCTCATTGAGTCTTGTGCTGCCGTTGTTCCCCGAATCCAGACGTACGACCGCCGTCGGGCTGTGGTCGGCGTCGGGGCCGCTGGCTGCTGCCATTGCTCCGCAGGTGTCCACGCTGGTGTTGGCCGTAGCGGGCTGGCGGATGCTGTATTTCGTGAGCGCCCCCATCGCGGCGCTGCTGTTTGCGGTGGGCCTGCGGGTGCTGCGCGAGCTGCCCACGCCCCCCACGCGCCAGCGGCTGGACATTGTCGGGGCGACCGCAGGCACCGTGGCATTGCTGGCCATCGTGACGCCTCTGATGCAGGGCAAGGAGTGGGGCTTCCTGTCTGCGGCGGCGCTCGCGCTCGGCGGGGTCGGCGTCGCCGCATTGGCGGTCTTCATCGTCAACTCGCTGCGCCACCCCGAACCGCTGCTGAACCTGCACCTGCTGCGGCGCCGTGCTGTGTGGATGACCCAGCTTGCCAATTTCTTGGTCGGCATCTCGTCGCAGTCGCTGTGGTTGCTGTGGCCGCTGTTCTTGCAGAAGGTGTGGAACTACGACGTTGCCGTCGTCGGGCTGGCGCTGACGCTCGGGCCGATTGCGGCAGGATTCTCCACGGTCTGCTTCAGCCGATTGGGGGAACGCTGGTCGGCGATTCGGCTCTGCCGGACAGGCGCCGCCATGCAGATCGCCTCGGTTGGGTGGATGGTGCTGACGCTCGGAACCAGTCCGAACTACTGGTTCGT
This sequence comes from Phenganax stokvisi, assembly GCA_025400075.2. Classification (NCBI taxonomy): domain Eukaryota; kingdom Metazoa; phylum Cnidaria; class Anthozoa; order Malacalcyonacea; family Clavulariidae; genus Phenganax; species Phenganax stokvisi. Next base: position 31,933 of record JAODVQ020009469.1, read on the forward strand.
CATGGCGCCCAGCATCTTTCTGTTCGGCATGGGCTGGGGCATGTGCGTGCCGCTGCTGAACAGCGTGGCACTCAAGGCGGTGCCCGAGAAGTTCTTCGGCGAGATCAGCGGGCTGTTCAACACGCTGCGCTATGCGGCCGCGGCCATCGGCATAGCGGCATTCTTTGCACTGCTCACTGAGGATTCCGGACCTGGCTCGCTCATCTACTACCAGCACGCGTTGGTGTTCTTCCTGGTGGCTGCCGGCGTGGCGTTCTTGTCGCTGTGGATTCCGATGGAGCGGCCGAGCCCGCCACGCCGCTGAGGAGCCGCGCAGGCAGGTGTGCCTGCTGCGGAGGCGGCACCGCATGTGCTGAGAGCATGCGCCGATAGGCGAGCTTTCCCGTCGCATCACCGCCCATTTCCCGCTCTTGTTCGCCGCGCTCACCGGCCACTCGGGCCACGGCGTCGCTTATCGGCTCAGCCTCCTGCTGGCTCGAGTCCTCACTGCAACAGTCTGGGCGTTGATGCCTGGAGGGCGGGTCTGGCACGCTGAGCACCTGTGACATTGAGCCAGATGCTTCGGCTGTTCGCCATTGGGGCGATCGTGTGCAATGTCGCAACGCTGGGCCTGGTGACGGTGGCTGTGCGGCGTGCGCGGGGGCGTGTGTCCACGGGGCGCGGCGTCGTCAACGCCCGGGCGGCGGTGGGTGTCGCCGCGCTGGTGGCGACAGCGGCCACGCTGGGCTCGCTGTACCTGTCGGAGATCGCCCACCTTGAGCCGTGCCGCTGGTGCTGGTTCCAGCGCGTCGCCATGTATCCGCTGGCGCTGGTGCTGATCGTCGGGCTGCTGTTCCGGGACCGGACCGTGTACCGCTACGGGCTGCCGATGTGCGTGGCGGGCGCCGCCATGTCGACGTGGCACTACCTGCTGCAGCACTTCCCGGATCTCGAGGGTGCCACCACCTGCAGCCTCACCAGCCCGTGCGCGGTGCGGTATGCATGGGAGTTCGGATTCGTGTCCATCCCGTACATGGCGGGCAGCGTGTTCGTGCTGGTGGGCGCCCTGCTGATCTTGCCGCGTCACCGGTCTTGACCAGCTCTCCGCACTGCATTGCCATCTCCCGTTCTTCGCGGGCCAGCCGCCGTTCGCTCCTGCCGATCCTCTGCCATCTCTCTTGCCTCGCAGGCCAGCCAGCCTTTCCCCCGACAGCTTCCCCCTGGCAGTTTCCCGCCCCTGACCATGAGAGGCCCGCGTGCCTCCTACGGTTGGGGCATGAAGCACGAGGATTCATGAGGGAAGCTGCATGAGATTCCTGTCAAGGCTGATTCCCCGATCCACTGGCGGGCGCTGGGCGCTCGGCACCGGACTCGCCGCTGTGATCGGCGTCGGCATCTACCTGGTCTTCTTCATCTTTGCGTTCCACCTGATCTTCGTGGACGAGGTGGTCGATGAGGAGGGTCCGGAGTTCGCCGTCGAGGCCGACATCGACGCACTGATCAGCGAGGCGCTCGACAGCGTCGGCACGCAGACGGCGTCGGGTGCGTCGTCGGTCCCGGCAGACGCATCCGATGGCGCCGAGGCCGGCGACGCAGCATCGACGCCGGTCGCCCACGAGTCGATGTCGGTGGCCGAGCATCCTGACGACGATGAGCCGGCTGCCGATGCCCCCGCTGAGGACGCCACCGCGGCGACCGTGCCAATCACCACTGCGGCCGCCCCGCCGCCCACCACGGAGGCTGAACCGGCCGTCCGGGTTGCCTATGCCGGCAGCTTCGGGCCCCGGTCGCACCCCGCCGTGGGCACAGCGGCAGTCCTCACTGACGGCACGCAGACCTTCCTGCGGTTCGACGACGACTTCGCCACTGACAACGGGCCCGATCTGAACGTGTACCTGCACACTGCGGACCCGGACGCATCGGTGGACGATCTCGTGGGCGACTTCATCGACCTGGGCGATCTCAAGGGCAACATCGGGGCGCAGAACTACGTGGTTCCCGAGGGCATCGACCTCGACCGCTACGGCACCGTGTCGGTGTGGTGCGTCCGTTTCCGCGTGGTCTTCGGCACCGCCGAACTGGTGCCCATGAATTGAGGGCCCGGCCGCCCCAGCAGCGGCCGCACCTGTCAGAGCGTTAGCGGATTGATAACACGATTGTTTGCAATCTCGCGCTGAGATGCGTAGACGTCGCAGGTCAGGCGCCGATTCGACTGCCGCCTCAGAGCTTGAAATCGTGCGAAACGTTTCAATCCACGCGGCCTCTCAGCCCAGATCCACGGCCCACTCCTTGTAGGCATCGAACCACTCGGTCTCGATCGTGTAGTCGCGAACTTCGACTATTGCTTCTGACATGGCACTGCTGCTCCTTCTGGATTGATTGCCTGCCGCCGAGGCGACGCGTCGGCCAAACAATTGCCAGTCTGGGCGACAATAGATGGGCTTGCCGCTAGGGTTGCGGGCGTGACCGAGACAACCACGACGTCGGCGATCCCGGTTGCCGCTGCCGAGGTGTGGACAGCGCTGGCGGACTTCGGAGAGATTGTTCGGTGGGCGCCCGATGTCGATCATTCGTGCCTCATGAGCAGCCAGACGTCGGGGGTCGGCACGGTGCGGCGCATCCAGGCCGGGCGCAGAACGCTGGTGGAGCGGGTGGTCGAGTGGGTGCCCGTGCAGCGGCTCGGCTATGTCATCGAAGGGCTGCCTGCAGTCAGGTCGCTGCAGAGCACGTGGCATCTCGACGAGCGGGGCCCGCGCACGGTGGTGTCGCTCACCACCGCCGTCGATGCGGGGTCACGCCCACCGCAGAAGCTGGTCGCGAAGGTGCTGGCCCGCCAGCTCTCGAAGGTGTCGCGCCAGATGCTGGACGGCCTTGATCTTCATGTACGAGGGTCCGCTCCGTGACGGGGCAACGTCGTCGATCGGATGTCCTGCCCGTGCCGGGCCGGAGCCCGTACGAAGGGTTGTCCTCGTGATGGATCAGTTCGGTCGTCCGACTGTCCGGGCCGTACTGCGAGGTGGAGCGCAGGCGGGAGCGTCATGAGTGCGCGGCCCGACGTGATCGTCTTGATGACCGACCAGGAGCGTGCCGCGCCGCCCTACGAGCCGACCGAGGTTCGGGCGTGGCGTCGGCGTCTTGCAGGCTCTGCCTGGTTCGAGGACCACGGCGTGTCGTTCGGGTGCCACTACACGGGGTCGATCGCCTGCGTGCCGAGCCGGCCCACGCTCTTCACTGGTCACTACCCCGACGTGCACGGTGTCACCCAGACCAACGGCCTCGGCAAGATGGCCGACGACAGCCGTATGCGCTGGCTGCGGCCGGGCGAGGTGCCCACGCTGGGCCACTGGTTCCGGGCCGGCGGCTACGACACGCACTACCAGGGCAAGTGGCATTGCAGTCATGCCGACCTGCATGACGCCACAGGAACGCGGCTGGACACCAACGACGACGAGGGCGCCGTCGACGCTGCTGCCGAGCAGGCGTACCTGGACGCCGACCTGCTGGGGCCGTTCGGCTTCTCGGGCTGGATCGGCCCCGAGCCCCACGGCGGCCGACCGGCCGACAGCGGGCTTGTGCGTGACCCGCTGTTCGCTGACCGAGTCGTCGCCTGGCTGGAGGATCGCTATGCCCGCCGGCGGACTGGCGACGCAGCAGCACTGCGGCCGTTCCTGTTGGTGGCCAGCTTCGTCAATCCTCACGACATCGTGTTCGCCCCGGCCTGGCTCGGCCGCCTCGGGGGCGACAATCCGTTGACCCCCAGCGCTGCCGATCCGCCGCCGATCCCGCCGTCGCCGACCGACGACGAGGACCTGTCGACCAAGCCGGCGGCGCAGATCGCCTTCCGGGCGTCGTACCCGACCGCCTACGGCCTGGCGCCGGCAGTCGACCGGGTGTACCGCAACAAGGCGGCCGAGTACCGCAGCCTGTACTACCGGCTCCATGCCGAGGTCGACGGCCCGCTCGACCGGGTGCGCCGGGCGGTGACCGAGGGCGGCTCCGAGGAAGCGGTGCTGGTGCGCACGTCGGATCACGGCGAGCTGCTGGGGGCGCACGGCGGGCTGCACCAGAAGTGGTTCAACCTCTACGACGAGGCGACGAGGCTGCCGTTCGTGATCGCCCGGGTCGGCTCGAAGGCGACGGCCGGCCGGGTCGTCCACGATGCGCCGACGTCCCATGTGGATCTGGTGCCGACGCTGCTGTCGGCCGCAGGCATTGATACAGCGTCGGCGGCCGATGAGCTGCGGGGCACCCATTCAGAGGTGCACCCGCTGCCCGGGCGTGACCTGATGGACGTGGTCGACGGCGTCGCTGAGCCCGATCAGGACCGGCCGGTCTACCTCATGACCCGCGACAACATGCCCGAGGGCGACTCGGGTGCCAGCGCAATGGCTCGCCGGATAGGGAGAACGCCCCCGCCGCTGCGCATCGGGGTGCCGGCCCACGTCGGCGCCAACTTCGAGAGCCTCGTCTGTCGCATTGGCGGCGCTCGGCGTGCTGCTGAGGTCGACGGCGACGGCGCCAGCGTCGATGCCAGTGACGGCGCCGGCAAAGGGCTCACCGGCGCAGGGCACTTGTGGAAGATCGTGCGCACGTTTGACGATCCGGCGACGTGGACCGAGCCCGGCGTGCGGCATCTCGCAGCCGACGGCCCGGCAGGAGATGTGTACCGCACCGAGCCACTGCCTGACCAGTGGGAGCTCTACGACCTCGACGCCGATCCGATCGAGGCGCACAATTGCTGGAAGGACCCAGATGCTGCCGAAGTGCTCGCTGAGATGACCGGACGATTGGCCGACGAACGGGCCCGGGCCGTGCCCCAGCGCAATCAGCCGTGGCCGTATGCCACGCGACGGTCCGGCCCGAGATCAGTCACGGGAGATGCGGCCTCAGGCAATCCTGCGACGAGTGCCGCTCCTGCGGACGAGGCCCGCCCGCCCGCTCGCACGTTGCGCAGGGCGCTGTCAGCCCCGCGGCGGCTGCGCGGGCGCTCTGCCGGAAGCGGCTCCGAGGCGGGAGTCGCGACCGCAAAGTGGGTTCCCCCACCCGCCCTGGCGCTTCGCAAGGTGCTGCAGCGGCTCGGCATGCATCCCGACGACACCGAGGCAGTCGATGTTGATCTCAGCGGCCGGCGGGCGCTCGTCGTCGCCACGAATCACGGCGTGCTGGACATCGGCAAGCCGACCGGCGTGTTCGCCAGCGAGATGACGGTGCCGTACTACGCCTTCCTCGATGCGGGCATGACGGTGGATGTGGCCAGCCCCAAGGGCGGGGTCATCCCGGTGGATCCGCATTCGCTGCGCGTCCCGCTGCGCACCGAGGCCTGCGACCGGTTCCTCGCCGACGAAGCGTTCAAAGGCAAGGTGCAGGAGTCGCTGGCCGTCGGCGACGTGGACGTTGCCGCGTTCGACGTCGTCTACTTGGCAGGCGGCTGGGGTGCTGCGTTCGACTTGGGCTTCTCCGAGGAGCTCGGGCGCACGATCACCGAAGCCAACGAGCACCGCAGCGTGATCGGCGGCGTGTGCCACGGCCCGCTGGGCCTGCTGCAGGCGAAGGCCGCCGACGGCCGCCCGCTGGTCGAGGGCCGCCGGGTGACGGCGGTGACCGACAAGCAGGTGAGAGAGCTGCGGATCACCTCCACGCCGCACCATCCCGAGACCGAGCTGCGCAAGGCCGGCGCCCTGTTCGAGAGCGTGACCCGCTTCCGGGACCCGCTCGCCAACCACTGGGTGGTCGACGGCAACTTGGTGACCGGTCAGAACCAGAACGCAGCACCGATGGTCGCCCGAGAGATGCTCCGACTCGTGAGCGAGCAGTGACCGACTGCGGCGAGTCCGCGGGGCGAGGCTCGACCAGGGCGGCACGCTCGCTGCGACGGTGCCCGCCTGCGGCCCGCCGCCCGGATGCGGGCAACGATGGCTGATCGGACGCCGGCTGGCACGGTGCCGTCGCCTGATGCCGTTGTTGATAACGCGGAGCCCGTCGACGGCCGGGTCGCCCGGCGTGAGCGGAACATCGCCGCCGTCCTCGATGTCGTACTCGAGATGTTCGCCGAGGAGTGGCTGTTCCCGACGATGGAACAGGCAGCGAGCCGGTCGGGCCTGTCGTTGCGCTCGCTGTACCGCTACTTCGCCGATCCGGGCGAGTTGCTCGAGGCTGCCATCAGGCGAAACCGGGAACGCGCCGCCCCCATCGCACACCTGCACAAGATCGGCGAGGGCCCGCTGGCTGCCCGCATCAACGCCTTCGTGGCGATGCGACTGCGTCTCCACGACATGATCGGCCCGGTGTACCGGGCGACGCTGGCTCATGCCCACCGGCTGCCCCGCATCAGCGACCAGCTCGCCACGGGCCGCGACGATCTGCGAGAACAGTTCGAGCTGCAGTTCGCCCCCGAGCTCGCCTCCCGCCCGCCGGCCGACTGTGACGCGGTGCTCGCGGCCGGCGACCTGCTGACCCAGCTCGACTCGATCGACTACCTCCGCCGCCACCGCGCCCTGTCCGCCACCGAGACCGCGGCCGTGCTGACCTCGAGCCTGAACACGCTCCTGGGCTGAGCCGACCACACCACTGACCACACCACCGGCCACGCCTGAGGCCTCGTCGAACACGCCTGGCGCCCTCGGCAGGATTCGAACCTGCGACGCACGGTTTAGGAAACCGACGCTCTATCCCCTGAGCTACGAGGGCGGGGTGTGTTCGGAATGTACCGCCGAGTCCAGCTCGGCTCGACGTGCGGGATCAAGTGTGGCGCGCTGCCATAGGCTCGATGCCATGGCCCGGCAAGGAGCGGGGACGACGAACAGCTACGAGCTTCTGCTTTCGGGCGCGTGTGAACTCTGTGCTGAGGCTTCGCAATAGGCGTCAGCGGGCAGACAAGCCGCAGCGCTCACCCGGGTCACCGTCGTTCGCCCCAGATCGCCATCGCTCACCGCCAATCGCCGTTGGCGCCCGCCAAGTCGATGATGCCGATCGAGGGGCGCACGCCTAATCGCAGCTGCGGGGCGTTGCCGCGCTCACGGCCCACGCCGGTGGACACGTAGATCGGCGTCCCGTACAGCTCGTGCAGCCCACCCGCTGCCACATGCCGTGGCACGCCCGTCAGCGTCAGCGGCGGGCCGAAGAACGGCAGCGAAACCTGCCCGCCGTGCGTGTGGCCGGAAACCACCAGATCGACCGGCGTCTCTCGCACCAGCTCGATGGCGTCCGGCTTGTGCCCGATCAGGATCCGCACGCCCTGCCCATCCCCAGCCAGTCGCCTCGCCATGCGCCGAGCCGCAGCATCGTCGCCGAACAGCGTCGTACCGCCCACCCACACCGACGCACCCTTGAGCTCGAATGTGTCGATCTCGTTGTCGAGCACCTTGGCGCCCGTGCCCTCGGTGATGCGGCGCAGGCCCGCGACGGTGTCGGTGTTGCCGCTCACCAAGTACACGAGCGGCACCTCGCCCATAATCCGCCCGATCAGCTCCGTGAATTGCGGCGCCCGCTCGTCGAGCAGCTCGGCATCGAACTGGTACAGGTCACCCGGCAGCAGCACGATGTCGGGCTCGAAACCCAGCAGCCGCTCCACCGCATCCCACTCGTAGTCACCCACCGCCGTGGTCTGCAGATCCGCCAGCACACCGATCCGGATCGGCTCGTCCACGCTGTCCGGCGCATCCGCCCCATCCAACCCATCCACCGCCAGCGACACCGTCTCTGCCCGCAGCCAGAACGGCTCCACATAGGTCGCATACACACCGACCGGAATGGCTGCCAGGGCGACCACGCACACGGCCGTGACCCCCCACGGTCTCGGCCGGGCTCTCACCAGCACGATGCCGCCGGCCAGTGGCACCCCAACGGTCCCCACCACATAGGCGATATGGATCAGCGTGAACCCGTCCACGCCGGTGATGAACAGCGCCCCAGCGCCGAGCACCACCGTGCCGGCGAGACCCACGCCCGCTGCACGCCCGACAACCCGTCCGCCCCCCAGTCCGGAACGCAGCCAGCGCACCGCGCCGAGGCCCGAGACGGCTCCCACCAGCACGGCGGCCGCAATGCAGTAGTAGTTCAAGATCACCGGCCGCTCGACCCCGACTCAGCAGGGTGCCACAGTCGTTGCGCCCCAGCAGGGCGGGGCCGAGCATCGGACCAAGGCGGCCTGCCACTGGCGAGGCCGACCGTGTGGCGCCGTTCGTCGTTGACTGCCTCAGTTCTCGATGGCCTGATCCGCGGCGTCGAATCCGCCGTCTGCGCCGCCTTCACCGTGCCCCCGACCGACGTCGGCGAGGCATGGATCGCCGTGTTCGACGACACCTGCGGCAACCTCATCCAGATCATCTCCGTCAAGCCCTGAGCACAACCCCCGGCCGACGATTGCGCAGGATTCGGCTCACGGCGCGTCCGCAGTGCGTTCGATGCGCATGAGCAGCGCTGCTGAGGGTGTCACGCTGCCGCTCAGGTAGGTGCTGAGTCGTGATGCGCTGGTGCCGATCGATGCTGCGAACTGCGCTTTGGTGACTCCGGCCCGCTCGACGGCGGCGCGGATGCGCGCAACCACTTCGGCCCGGTCCGCGGATTCGGCATCTTCGCGGGCGCGCTTGACTGCCAACGCGAACAGGGTGCTCACGCCATCGGGGTCGCGATAGCCGAGGTAGCGCTCGATCCGCCGAGCCACCCGTCCCCACGGCGACCGTCGGATCTCTGCGAAGATCGGGCGCCAGTCGGGGACCAGGCCGCGGTCGATCGCGGCCACCAGCGCTTCGTAGGGCCATGTCCTGACGTCGTCGGTCGGATCGGCGTCGACGTTGCGGAATCTCAGGACGCTCATGCTGCGCCGCCGAGGCGCAGGGCCAGTGCCCGGCACGCCTCGGTCACATCGGACCAGCGGTGCCATCGCCCCTTGAGGCCCTTGTAGCGGGGGAGTTCGTCGATGACATCGACATCACGAGGCGAAGGATCGGCGAGCGCAATGACCAGCGAGGTGAGCACCGACGAGGGTTCGCCGGATCGGTCGGCGTAGTAAGCATCGATGTCTGCCAGCACGCCGACGGCGGCATCGGGACCGATGTGGTCGGCGAGCGCGACCACATCGATGAAGTCGCGCACCACGTTGCGCTGCACGACCAGATATGCCTTGACACGCAGTGCTTCCGCTTCGGTGGGCGCTACCACCACGGCGCCAGCGCTCACCGTGATCTCGACGGTCTCGAGCGGACGGGTGCGACGCATCTGTCTCAGCCCGGCCTCGATCCCGTCGAGACTCCCCATGATGGTGAACGGCGGCTTCGATGCACGCACCGATGTCGCCCACCCGTCGGTGGACTCCACCGCCCCCAGCACTGCCTCGTAGCGGTCGACGAGATCGGCCAGGACGTGGTCGTGTTCGAAGCAGTCACGGTGACCCGCATGCAGCGCCGCGGCTGAGTCTCCCACCAGAACAGCATCCGGCACGACCGACTGCAGGCGCGCTGCCGACTCCAGTACTTGTCGCAGCGTCGCACTCACCTCTGCCATGTTGCTTATCATAACTGATAAGCAACATGCTCCAAGTGTCGGCGAGGCCGACGAGCGTCGGCCGCCCGCGGCGTCAACGGTCGGCGAGGGTGTGCTCCTCGGGATGGACCGTGTGGCGGAACGACGTGACGGTGATCCGCACATCTTGACGCCCCTGTCGACATCGCCCCGGACTGCCTCGATGAGTCCCGCTGTTGCGAGTGCCAGTTCGCATTCCGACAAGTCGGGGAGCACGCGTGCTGCCTGATCGGGCCTGCCGTCCATGGCGAGAGCAAACGCTCAGCAGTGCGGGCGTGCCGTTGATGTTGACAGTGATCTGCGAAGTGCCCGAATGCAGGGCGCTGATCACTCTCGAACTCGACTCCAGCTGTGCGAGCAGCTCGCCCTCGTGCTTGAACTCGAGATCTGACTCTGGATGCACAGGGGCATCTGGCCGCAGCATCTTCACATCGACCACAGCATTGTGGCGCTGGTCGACGGCCTTGAGCACATGGGAGAAGTTGCCGTCCGCCACATGCCCAACGAGCTGCAACCGGCCGGCAAGAGTCTGGGTGAGGTACGCGTTAGCCGGGCTGACCATGCTTGGCTCGTATCTCATCCAGCAACTCAGGATGACGCTGGAGGGTCTCGACTGCATCAGTCGGCACCTGCCCCCGCCGACAAGGCCAGAGCATCGCCATCGATCCCGTACAGACTCTCTGCGCGCTGCTGCAGCCCAAGCGTCAGCGCCCGTTCGCCGGACTCGACTCGCGACAGGTATGACGCGTCGACGCCGAGTTCTCGCGCGGCACTGCGCAACGACTGCCCGTGGGCCTTGCGAGCTTTGCGCAAGATGTCCGCTACACGGCGCTCGGCTGCCATACAGGCATCCTGGGTGGTGTTGCCAAAACTGGCAGCACTACCGCCATCAGGAGCCTCGCAGGACCCAGTCGTAGCAAGGCGCGACTGCATGGCAGGGCTGAAGCTGCCGGTGGAGGCGGATCATGCCGCGGACCCAGTGGGCACGCAATCGGCTGACACCGCCGGGCGACCGATATGGAAGGCAACCAGCCCAAGTCCTCACCCGTCAGCGCGGCTGTCGGGAATTCGCTTCTCTGACGGATCGTCGGGGCGCGAGAATGGCGGGGCAGCATCTCGACCGTCGTTGTCAATGCGCTCGCGGTGTAGATCCGGTGCCCAAGTGATGAAAGGCATTCAAATTAAATGAAGACTGCCGTTCAAGCCTCCCCGACTACGTTGCTCACCGCTGACGACTTGTTCCAGCTCGACGACGAGGTGCGCGGTGAGCTCATCCGGGGAGTGTTCTGCGAGATGACGCCCCCGGGTCATGAGCACGGGCGGGTCGTTGCCTTGCTCACCCACGCACTCGTCGCTCACGTCGAGGTGCGCCAGCCCGGCGTCGTCGTCGCTGGCGATTCAGGTGTGCATCTCGAGCACGATCCTGACACAGTCCGCGCTCCCGATATCGCATTCACCTCGGGCGAGCGGCTGCCCATGGGTCGGGCCGTTCATGGTTATGCCCAGGTTGTCCCCGATCTGGTGGTGGAGGTTGTCTCGCCGTCGGACCGGCACGCTGACGTTCGCGACAAGGCATGCATGTGGCTCGGCTTCGGAGTGCAGCTGGTGTGGGTGGTGTTCCCGACCGCGCGCACCGTGGAGGTTCACCGCGCCGATGCCGACACCGCAGAGACCCTGGGCGAGGTCGACAGCCTCGACGGCACACCAGTGCTGCCCGGCTTCACCCACCCGCTTGAGCGCCTGTTTGCGACCTGAAGACAATGAAAGTCATTAACAATAAATGACAATTGCCGCTGTTACTTCTTCAACTGCGTTGCTCACCGCTGAGGACCTTCTGCGCCTCGACGCACAGGGCGTGCGCGGCGAGTTGGTCAGGGGAGTCTTCTGCGAGATGCCGCCGGCCGGAGATGCGCACAGCAAGATCGCTTTCCGGCTCGGGCTGCAGGTGGGCAAGTTCGTCGAGGAGCACCGGCTTGGCACGGCGTTCGGAGCCGACTACGGCATCCAGCTCGAACGCAACCCCGACACGGTGCGTGCGCCGGACTTTGCGTTCACGTCGTACCAGCGGCGCCCGCCCGGCAGTACTACCGACAAGTACGGCCAGTGGGTGCCTGAACTGGTGGCGGAGGTGGTGTCACCGTCGGATCGCCGCTCAGAGGTTCATGCCAAGGCTCGGATGTGGGTCAGCTACGGGGTCCTGCTGGTATGGGTTGTCTTCCCGAAAACCCGCACAGTGGGGGTGTACTGGGCTGGTAGCGACGTCGTCGAGACGCTGACCGAGGCCGACAGCCTCGACGGCGGCTCCGTGCTGCCGGGATTCAGCTACCCGCTCGGTCAGCTGTTCGCGGACTGAGCGAGGTTGCGGCGCGGGCCGGCGCCCTGCTTGAGGTGTTCGGGCCCGCGGGTCAGCCCATGCCGTTGGCGAGCACGGCGCGGCCGTTGGTGGTAGCACCCAGCCGGATGCCCACCACGGCTTGGTAGTCGTCCGACTCGTACGCCGCCCGGGCGGCCTCCATGGTGGGATATTCGATGACGACGGTTTGCGCTCCGGCGTCGCCTTCCTTGATGTCCGACGCTGGGTCGAGCACGAGGAGCTTGCCGCCGCCCGCCATGATGGGGGCGGCGCCGCGCTGGTACTCCTTGTACTTGTCGGGGTCGATGACGTCATAGTTCGCGATGAGATACGCAGGCATCCGACCGGTCTAGCAGGCCACGCTCCCTATCGCCGGGTGTGGCTACCGTGAGCCCATGAGCGAAACGTCTGCCCCATCAGCGAACGGCTACGAGCGGATCACCTACGAGATCCCGGCTGACGGCGTGGCTCGCATCATGCTGAATCGCCCCGAGGCGGCCAACGCGCAGGACAAGCTGATGCTGTACGAGCTGACCGGCGCCTTCGATGCGGCGGCTGCCGACGATGACGTGAAGGTCATCATCTTGGGCGCCAACGGGAAGCACTTCTCGTCCGGCCACGATCTGCGCGACCGGTCCACCTTCGACGGCTTCGACACCGTCGGGCCGGTGGCGGGCTTCGGCAAGCCTGGGGCCGAGGGCTGGATGTCGACCGAGCAGGAGATCTACATGGGCTTCTGCGCCCGGTGGCGCGACATCCCCAAGCCGACGATTGCGCAGGTGCAGGGCAAGGTGATCGCCGGCGGGCTGATGCTGGTGTGGCCGTGCGATCTGGTCGTGGCCAGCGAGGACGCCACCTTCTCCGACCCCGTTGTGGCGTTCGGCGTGAACGGTGTCGAGTACTTCGCGCATGCATTCGAACTGGGCGCCCGCCGGGCCAAGGAGCTGCTGTTCACCGGCGAGTCGATGTCTGCATCAGAAGCTCGCGACATCGGCATGGTGAACCGGGTCGTGCCTCGCGACGAGCTGTCCGGGGCCACGCTCGACTTGGCGGTTCGCATCGCCTCACGGCCCTCCATGGGGCTGAAGCTGGCCAAGATGTCGGTCAACCAGTCCGTCGATGCGATGGGCTTCCCGCAGGCGTTGCAGCAGGCATTCGGCCTGCAGCACGTCGGTCACGCGCACAACCAATGGGTGCACGGCATGCTCGTCGATCCGACCGGCGCCGAGGTCATCCGCGCCGACGCCAGCGCCGGCCGCTGACGCCGCCGTCGAACGGAGTCACGCCATGGCAGAGGAATCATCAGCGGTCCATCCCGAGGAGAACTACGAAGACGTCTCTGTGTACGACCTCGACGCCGACGTGGAAGAGCAACTGCTCCTCGCGCACAACGAATGCACGTTCATCTGGGCGAATCGTGAGGGCTGGCCGGTCGGTGTGATCATGTCGTACATCTGGCGAGACGGACGTTTCTGGCTGACAGCTTCGAGCCAGCGGGCGCGCATCAGCGCCGTGCGGCGCGACCCGCGTGTGTGCATCGTGGTCACCAGTACCGGCTCGCCGATGCCGCGCAACAAGGCGATCACGTGGAAGGGCACCTGCACGGTTCACGACGATGCCGAGACCAAGGCGTGGTTCTATCCCGAATTTGCCGCAGCGCTGTACCCCGGCAACGAAGCAGGGCAAGCCACCTTCGTCTCGTTTCTGGACTCTCCCCGCCGGGTGATTCTCGAGGTGGCGCCGACACAGCGCATCGGCTACGACGGCTCGAAGATGTTCAAGGCCACAGCCCGCTGGCTGGCTGCCGCCAAAGACAGCGCTTGATGGTTCCGGCTGCCGCTGACTGTGTTTGATGGTTCCAGCCAGCGCTGACTGTGCTTTCGCTTCCAGCTACCGCTGGAAGGACACCTCAGCATCGACAAAGAGGTCGGCGAAGTCGTCGTCGGTCTCTGCGGCCACGAGACGATCGCTCTCGTCGATGTCGATGGGCATGCCGCTGAATCCGAGCGGCGAGCCTGCGGAGATGAGCCGGTGCGCTGCGTCGGTGTCGGTGGTCGCCGCTGATGACCGACGCGGTCATCGCGGTGACGATGCTGCCGGGCGAGATGGCGTTGGCCCGCCCCCGTGCGGCGCCAGCTCGTTCGCAATCGACTTGGTCAGCCCGATGACGCCATGCTTGGCGGCGGTGTAGGCGTGCGGGCCGAGACCTCCCGCTACGCCTGCGACTGACGAGGTGGAGATGATCGAACCCGATCCCTGAGCGATCATCACCCGAGCCGCATGCTTGCACCCCAGGAACACGCCCCTAACGCGGCACGCTCGAGTATGGCCGCAACGGGGAGGACCGTCCGATGATCGACTACCAGCGGCTGTTCCACACGGGCATACGAGTGCCCGACGTGGATGCGGCCATGGTGGAGATGGGCCAGACGCTGGGCGTGAGCTGGGCGTCTGTGCAGCACAACCCTGCG
>JAODVQ020009470.1:0-12453 GCA_025400075.2 Phenganax stokvisi
CATTGGTTTTGTTTCTTTAATATGCACTGTTGTTGTGAGGTTGTACTATCAGCTATCTACTAGCAATAGCTAGCTAGGTAGACCTGCTGTCTGCGCCAAGGGTTTCAACTTTAGTGCTTTTCATTTAATATGCACTTTTGTTGTGAGGTTGTAACATCAGCTAGCTACTATAATTATAGTAATAGCTAGCTGGGTTGACCTCTGGTCTGAGAGCAGCATAGCTAAGCTAAGCTTGCTGTCTGCGCCGAGGTTTTGCACTTTAGTGCTCTTCATTATTCTCAGTTTTTGAGTTACCTGAGTACAATGAGAAGAAGATGATGAAAAAGTTTTCTCATATAGTGCAATACATTAGCTCCCTTAGCAAAACCATGCCAATTTCTATATATACTCTCGTGCCATTGTGATACCTATGCAGCAAATGGGTTTGTGGTCCATGGCCAGACCTAGACAACATTTTAGCATGTCTACTATCAACCACATCTTTGATTAGCTGAGAACTATTATAGCTATGATCCTGATTGACCCGCTCAGGGAGATTACTTGTGAATCACGCTAGTTTGTATCTGAGAATAAACATGCGAATGACTTGGCCAAGACCTGCCATAAAACTAGTTGTTAAAAAGGCATCTTTCACCACACCTTAAGCTGTTCCGCCTATTAAAACAAAAACAAATCTACCACAAACGCCAAGCCAATGCCTACCGCACATGCATCAATAAAAAAGTTACTACTGCTAAATTCTTTAAGCTCCTCCCACATGTAAAGCATACAGTAGAACCATTCCTGCATAGAATTGGCAAGCCATTCCTGCACTGAATTAGTGAGCCGTTCTTGCATGGTATTTACGAGGCCATTCTTTCATGAGAGAAGCAAGCCATTCCTGTAGGAAATTAGTTTCAGGAAAGTTTAATATCGCAATCTGATTTGATGATGCACGGACGATATATTATGTAATTTGGTCCGGAGTAAATGGCATCGGCAGCACATGGGCAATGTAGGAGTCCCAAGCCATGCATACTTTGGAAGAGACGAATTGTGCGCTAGAAGTCGCCAGTAAACGAGCTAGATCAAATCAACCTGCTATATTACATCATTGTGAGGAGAAGTAATCAATTGGCAGGCAATTCAGCGGCTATGGTTTCATTTGGAGGGTGCTTGTGAGTCCGCACCATTGGCTAGTCTTAGTGCTAAATGCTCTCTAGATTTGAATGGATGCGTCGTCATTGAAACTAAAACTAGTACAACACATCGTCACGGAAACTGCGTGACTTATTGAGCCTTGGGGTCCCCTAGCGCTATAGCCCAGGGACCCGGTGGCTTGATAAATCCGCGTAATTCTCGACTTCTGCATCTAACTATTATATAGTGAGTGAGCCATTCTAGCATGGAACTGGCAAGCCATTCTTGCATGGAACTGGCGGGCCATTCCTGCATAGATCTGGCGAGCCATTCCTGCATGGAATTAGCTAGCCAATTTTGTATGGATCTGGCGAGCCATTCTCACATGGAACTGGCAAGCCATTCCTGCATGGAACTTGCGACCCATTCCTGCATGGAACTGGCAAGCCGTTTCTGCATGGAATTAGCGAGCCATTCTCACTTGAATCTGGCGAGCCATTCCTGCATGAAACTGGAGACCCATTCATACATCAAAGTGGCAAGCCATTCCTGCATGGAACCGGCAAGCATGGAATTAGCGAGACATTCCTGCATGGAATTAGTGAGCCATTCTTGCATGGGACTGGCAGCCATTCTTGCATGGGACTGGCGAGCCATTCTTGCATGGAATTAGCGAGCTATACTTGCATGAATCTGGTAAGCCATTCCTACATGGAATTAGTGAGGCATTCTTGCAAGGATCTGGCAAGCCATTCCTGCATGAATATGGCGAGCCATTCCTGTATGCGAGTAGTGAGCCATTCCTATACGACTTGGCTTGTTTTGAGAGAAATCCAACTGTCCTAGTTCTTTCGTCAAACTATTGTAGTCCAAATGAGCAAAATTGATGGTTTTCCATCGTATATATGAAGACATTAAGAGGAAGAAAGGCACGGCAAAGGCACATCAAAAGATTCAACTACACTCAAAACAGCTACATTGACTTGAGTGGGACTTGAACCCACGACACTCCACATGTCGTTGATGTAGCTGCAGTGTACAAATGGTTGAAGCATAGATAGTGTCTGCAAGAGCTAATTTCAAACAGCTAACAGACGTTTTCCAGCTTTGGTAGAAGGAGACTGAAGTGCACATGCAGCTCAATAGGTTTTTCTCCAGCAACAGAAGCTGTTAGAGCACCTAGTAAACAAGCTACGCTACAGAAATGCCAGCTATTTCCCCCTGCCGATGATAGTTTAGGTAAGAGGCATAGAACTTCATTTAGCAAAAACTACAGTATCTGTTTTTTCCGAGGTTTAATTCAACTTGTATTTGTACAAGCTTAATTCGCAAAGCACCATAAGAATGCACCTCAAGAAAATGCTTTAGTTCATCACTCTGCAGAAATAGAAAAATGTGTGATAGTAAGTAAAATATTTCTGAGTCACTTTCCTTACATGTTATACCTTGTTTATTTGAAGGTTAACGTGAACACACCCTCAAAGCCGACCTACAATGTAAGGATTAGTAGCATTTTTATGCTGGACAACTCTCTATTCCGGTTCAGGATCACAGTGTTAGCTGTGCAAACTCTAGCACCTTAAATAGCTCGAAAATTCTATAAAGGTGGGCACCTTGCATCTTGAATTTGTTTCGGATATCATTTTTGCTCACCAACAACATACAGAGGAGAATTGGTGTTGTTCAGTAGAAATCTTCTTCGTAGTTTAATATAGCAATATGGCGACAATGCAAGCTCCTAAACACACGGAGCCCGAGAATAGACGGACTAGAACAACGCTAGTCCAAAATGCGAGACCCGAGCAAAGTTCTGCCCGAATAACGCTGAGATTATCACTTCGGTAAACTCCGAAGAAAATATCATGAGAAGTGCAAAAATACGAGAATTTATAGAGACCAAAACGGAAACGGATATGACAGTGGCATGGTGAATAAAAACATAACGGAAATGACATGATAGATATAGCGGATTTCTACACGCAGCTAAATGATGCATAAACAGGTGTTCTAAGCCTTAACTCTCTAATGCACTTAATCCAGTAAAAATTGACAAGATCATCAGTGTAGAGGCGTCGGAATATAGATAGTGAATTCCTTTTGCATGGAGGTGTAACCTTCATATCAATGCTTTAAGTGGACTGCTAAAGCAGTTCACATAAGCCTATGGAGCCATAGACAGCCTTTTGTAAGGGACACTACATTACTGCCTGCCATAGCACGACCAAGATGTTGGCATTCGTCTCTGTCCCTCGTGATGTTCACATGAAGGTTAAAAGTAAACTACTAGACGTTTACTATATGCAGTTAAGGTTAAAGTATGAGGTGTATACACATCTTAACCACTCAGGAGTGGCAATGAGTTACAATGTCACTATTGCTACAGTCAACACCATAGGTAAGCAGCGCACAGTGCCCATAAAAGTTTGGATTGATAAGGGAATAGAGTTCAAATTTGTGTCTAACAATGTAGACAAGAATAAAGGAGTCTGTGATCTACAAACAGGTTATTATGAGAAAATGAAGCGTATGTGTAGTCTCTTAGCCATTTTTAGTTGTATACTAAGTCATGAATGTGGTTGAGTAGGAACAAGAATCAGATGACAAAGTCAATAATTACACTGGGAGTTTATGTCACTACGGAGCACTAGAATTTGTGTGCCTGGTAAGGAGGATGTAGAAAGGTTATGCCGCTGCTGGAAACTCTCAGTCAAAGTGACTGCACAAAATATTGTGGGGAGGTTTTACGTCTATAAATTCAACTTGTGACCCAAAATTGTAACAGCACATGCAATGGAATAGATTTTTGGAAGTTCACAGTGGAATAGGATGAAACATCCTCCGTGATTTATACCATGAGCACATTAACAAGATGTTTAAAGGGGTTATTTCAAACACAGAAGCAACAAGTGACGTAGTGCATGTAAACTTATAATCAGGGATTTTAAGTCTTCATCAATGCTTGTGCATTTTTGCACCTTGTAATATATCTTTGGTCTGTCTGGTGTTGTATTATAATAACTTACAACCCTTCATATCTAATAGGGATATGACTTCTTTCCTGACACTGGGGGTTGCAGTTGCAGTTGATGAACCAAAGCACAGATTTCGTGTAGCCTCCCATATCTTGGTCTGAAATCCAGGCTTCTATTAAAAACAGGTGAAGGAAAAAAACAGCCATACATAACTCTATATAGTGCATACCATTTAGAGGCACAGAGTGCCTCATCAATGACAACGGCCACTAAACACTGTGATAAGGGAGCTTTTAGCAACAGCCCTTTACATGCATCCACTCTAACAATAGCTTTTGGATAACTAAAGATATAGCTGTACTTGTTCACACTAGTGACATTTATCATCATGTCGCTGCAAATGGAACCATGCCCTGTCAAGATACCTACAGACACTCCCTCTGTTGATGAATCATAAGAGAAATTAGAGGCAATATAACGATAACTGTGCGAGAAATACCTTGCTGGAGCTATCTCGGCTATTCACACGCACACCACGCTTTTAATCCATTAAAAAAGTGGAAGTAATTGATAACATAGAGACTTCCCAGAGCCTGTTGGTCACCACACAAACACGTCCTTTCCAAGGCTTACTTGCCGGACAACATCAAGCTGCTCCGGCTCTAAGACTAAGTTTTCCTTGCAAGGTATCAAGGCCGCATTCAATGTCCTGCACTAACAGCTCAGACTTCTCAGCTGGAGCCTCGTTTACACCCAACTGCTCAGTTTTGCAATCACTCCAACACTGTCACTTCTAAAGACAGGAACAAAGGGGAGGATACAAAACCTAGACCCTGGACTCTGGACTGGACCATTGTCTGGACTATGGACAGAATAAAATTCTTAGTGGAGAGATGGATGAACTTTTATGGTGAGCTCACTGAGACTCATCAAGCCAACAGATGAAGAGAGAACGACACACACTAGCCTGGATAAGCCGGTGAGCTAACAGTGACTCAGTCCAGTCAATAGCTGATGAGAGAGTGCAACACTTAGCTGGGCCCGTGAGCCAACTTTATCCGCCGGTGAATGAGTGTGACCCAAGCTAGCCTGTATAGACAGCTAGGAACAGAGCTGACTCCATGCTGCAAGCTCAGGAATAAGTATACAATTGAAATGATAGAATATTGTCATTGCGGTATCGCCATTTCTAAACGTACGTAGTTCCTTACTCCCTCTCCTCCAAACGCTTAAAAATTCTATGTAGCTGTCTATGCCTAAGCTAGCTTGTGCCGCATTCGCTTAGTTGGCTCACTAACGGAGACCTCTCTCATCAGACAGAACTGACCGGCGCCTGACCTAAACTACCTTGTGTTGCCGTCACCGAATTGGCCGGACGGAATCACAGTTAACTCACAGGTCTAGCTGGACTAGTTTGTGTCGCTCTCTCTTCACCAGTGAGTCACAGTTAGCTCATACCACACGTTGTTTTTGTTTCATCCACGAAGAATTTCACTCAGTCTATAGTCCAGTCCACAGTCCAGTCCAGAGTCCAGGTTTTGAATCCTCCCGAACAAAGGTCAGTGATGTATTGGACGTGCAACACAATATGTGAATATCCAATTGTAAGATGAATAGAATACGGATTTGTGTACGGATAACATCCAAAGATATCCGGCATCCCCACCTTTCTGGGGACCATTAAACGGATTGTGCCAGGCTGTTTCTTCTCCACCAGGCTAGGCCATTCCCACAAATCATGCCTGCGCTTATTAGTTGGGGGCGGGCGTGTATGTGTGTGCACTGGGGATGTATTAGAATAGGAGCGCTTTTGAGCTATTCCTGCATAAGAGCCATTCTTGCATACTCTCACGTTCTCTGTCTTGGTCTGAAATCAGCTACATGAAGTATGGGTGTATTCCCCATGTGGATATCCATTGTATTGTGTGGCACTAATAATGATGTGTGTGAAGACTGTAATTCAGTGAGTGTTCGTATAATCCAGAATTGCACAATTTAATTTCTACTAAAGCTTTAGATTGTATATAAACGCCACAAGTTTCTTGAGCCATAGTGACCGCTACAAGCATCCGATTAGCTTGGTTATTGCACCAAATGATAGAGGATAGACTATAGTTCTCCAGTATCTAAGTTATTTAAATTTCACCCAAAGGTCACATTACAAGCTATAATGTGAATACTAAAAAATGTTATATTTGCAGAAGTGGTAGTGGTAAAGGGCATAGAACCGTGCATGTTTGTGCAGAAATCAATCAGTGATATTATGTAGAGCCATCTCAAATTTGTTTGTGTGCGGATTTGTTTAATGCATGGTAAACAAAGACAGGCTGATGGGCTCGACTCTACTTTATGTTCCTTTAGCCATGCATGGCTCACCTTAAATTGTGGGTGTGTTTCTAACTAATTAAAGTGTTATATTTTAGGATTAGGTTTGAGGCACAAGTGATAGTGCTGCCATTTTCCATGATTCTTGAGCACATTGGTATCTGCTTCAGCCTTTCACAGTAAGTAAACAAGTGCTCTATGTATGCGTTTTTTGGTCATTGGTGCTACTTATTCCACACACAAAACCACAGGACCTTATGGACATTTGTTGGCAGGTGTACCAGCCAATCGAGAAGTTGGACACTATTTGTTTCAATATATCTTAACATAACATACCCGGTTTCAGAGCTGTCTCATGAATCTCGGTATGTATAGCTTCCTCATAAAGTAAACCACGTTGTTCTGATTAGATTTGTGGTAAGATAAAAGGTATGTACCTCGTATATTGAATGGCATGTGTGTTGTCGTTGGATATGGCCTCAGATATACCATAGATTCCATGAGAGCAACATGTATTATTATATGACCTATTTTGGTGGAGCGTGCAGGGTACACATTAACACATACACTTTAGTAGCACTAGCGTGTCCACTCTATTACCAGTGTATGAGCTGACAAGCACGAACTGGCCAGAATGAACTCAACGATAAGCTTGTATTATATTACTTGGATTATGGCTATAATACACGTAGCAGTCATCTAGCAGAGACTCTCCTTCCTCTCAATTATTTGAAATTGTGGCCCCTTGTTAAAAATATTGCTTCCACGTGGATGGCACCGTGTCGTAGCACCTTTTATTACTTTCAGTTTTTGAGTTACAGCTATTGATTAAGAAGAAGATGAAAGAGAAGATTGCAAACTTTCTCCTTTAGTGCAATACATTAGCTCCTATAGAATAACTATGCCAAAAAAGCATGCGTATTTCTGTGTCCAGACTCTAGTAGTCCATGGATACAGTGGTTTGCGATGAGCTTGCAAAATATGGAGCGAAGTCGAAAGAATGCATGCTAATTTACTTGCACGCACATCAAATTAGCGGGCGTTTTAAAATCTCTAAAAGTGTGCAATGACAACTACATACGAACCAAAGAGAACGTCAACGTACTCAGCTGACCTGACATAGAAGATTATTTGGCAGAAAGAAGTGCTAGGTTTAAACAGGAATCAAGTTGGGGGTTGATAGTACTACAGTCTGGAGAATAGTAAGATTGTTCAGAGAAACTGGAGATATATAAAAGAAGAGTGTCCCTGGAAGTGTTTGAGTCCTCAATCCAGTCTCTTAATCACAAAGCACGGTATTGCTTTGTAACTAGGGATGGGCATGGTTTACTATGGGGCTAATGTATGGGGCTATGATAGGTAGAATTGTTTATCTTCTTCAGCCATGATAACTCAAAAAGTAAATAAGATAACAAGCTCAAATTATGCACAGGGATGTAATTTCATCTAGAATATAACTTTGTCATACAAACAACTTTGTTTACATATAAACAACAAAATACAAAATTTAGAAAACCAATCCTTACAAAATTGGTTGTGTTTCTTACCTGAATTAAACATGTGGTAAAAGATTTGTACACAACTTTGTTTACAAATAAACAGCAAAAAACAAATATCTAAAGTGTAATTAACACTTCAAAACATTCATTGTGTAGATACCAGTTCATATTTGAAAGAACTTAGTTGTTATGATAAACAATTTTGTTTACAAGATAGCAGGTGCACATGCACACAGAGCGGGGGGTGTGGCCATAATATTTTGCGAGCGCCCTGGGTAAGACATTTGTTGTGGTGGTTGTTTGTAAACAATTTTGTTTACAAGATAGCAGGTGCACATGCTCACAGAGCAGGGGGCGTGGCCATAATTTTTGCGCCCACGGGAGACGTTTTTTCTCAGGTTTTCGCGTAAATCACCCTGTGTGCGGCGAACCCCGCTACTGGTTGTACTATTATCCTTCTACCATTCCTCTAGTTTGCTGTCCAGCAGCGTCTACAAAGCTTACTGCTGGAGCTTTAAAGTTAGTGAAGTCCTTGGATCTCAAGGTGAGTGAAACTCTAGTTGCTGTATGCGCCTGATATAGTCTATTTAACTGACTAGCTATTTTAGTAGCTCTAAGAATGCCTCTGACTAACAGAAAGAAAAAGGCTCAAAACAAGGCTCAGTATCTCCTACATGCAGCAGAGATAAAAGAGGCTGCCAAGGCTACTTATGACTCTGATCCTGACCCAAAAAGGGAGGCCGAGAGACTTAAATATATAGAAAATCCTGGCCCAAAAAGAGAGACTGTTAGTCAGATATGGTCAAAACCCTGACCCAAAGAGAGAGGCTGAGAGAGTCAGATATGGAGAAAATCCTAAGAAAAAAAGAGTTGCTGAGCGTTTCTGTTACAAACACAAGATACAAGTTCCGTTACAAAGTACAATAGTAGAGAGATTATGGCTGCCTACTATCTGAGAAATTTTTCAATGCTGCTGTTAGAAAAAATTCATTCTATGGATCTGCTTTACACAGTAGAGGGACAAAGCTTGTCCAGTTAGCTCAAATAGCCAGTATAAATAACACATGTTCCACCTCATACTCACTACGTGAGCCTAAACAGCATCTCACAGAGTTGTATGCGAAGATCATGAAACAGACTGTAGTCAACAAACGGAAGGAAGGTTAAAAAGCTTCTCAAGCTCTTTAAGAAGAGTGATATGTACAGGGAATCTTCCTGTACGTCTCACGGGTGTTCCGCGTGAGCAAATAGTTTTTGCGCCTATACTACGCGCACATTTAATTTCATTTCCGCGCGGCCCACCGGAATGTCGTGGGCGCAGTTACTAGGGTATTTTCTCTTATTGTGTAAGTAATTCGGAAGTACTACTTATACAAATCAATAATAATACATTACTGTACCGATCTACACAGTTGCGCAAGCGGAAGTTATTATAGTGCGATACTGCGCAGGCCGTGAATTTGCTTAACAACGACTACTGTATGCAGCTGCATTAAACAGGTCCACTTCAACCGCGAACCACTTTACAGAGGAGCATTCAAGAGCCACTGCAGGAGGTCTGTTGTACTCTAGGAGAGTATTATAATACGGTGATAGTATACTTTTTGAGTGAACAATTTTTTTCCTGAAGATTTAACACAACTCAATTTACACTATGAGTGAGAAACACCAACAAGAAATACAGAAGTTTTGTAGAGTGTGTGCACGGAAGATTACAAAAGGTTATAAGCACAAATGTGGGGACAGTGGGGAACTACTGAAGGTAGTTAGAGTAGACATCTCAAGTGATAAATTTGAAGTGCATCCTCCCTTCTACACATGCCACAACACTGCAAGGAGATTAGAGAGAGATGTCGGGGCTGAGAGCAGTGTGACAGGCAACATTTGGAGCAAACATACAATAAAGAATTGTGAAGTGTGTGATATGGGCTCAGAATTACACCAGGGAGGAAGGAAGAAGAAAGAGCCAGTGAAGCGGGGAAGACCAAGTAGAGGTAGCTATTTCAAAGACCATTGAATTAGACGCTCCAGAGACGTGGAAGATGAACGAACCCCTCTCTCTTTCTCGTTTCCTCCCTCCTTCAACAAATCTAGTTCTCACTGACTTTCAATGTGCCATCTGCAACAACATCGTAGATCGGCTAGTGAAAACTCCTTGTCACAAACTACAGTGTGCGGGATGTACCAGTAGTGTTGTGATTCAGTCTGATGTTGACCACCTCCTGTGCCCATCCTGTAATGAGTCACATCCCCTCACTGCAACAACATTCACGCCAGCATCAGAAGTGGTACTGAAAATTCTCGGGGGACTCTTACTATAATGTGAGATACCTAGTTGTTCAGCTATTGTATCTCTACAGTACCTCAGACAACATGTTCAGTCAGACTGCTCCAGTGTCAAGATGATAGCTCTTTCTCCATCCAAACTGACCATTGGACAAATACTCTCATGTCCAATTCAGTCAATGCCTACGCATGCCGAGGAAAAGGCTGCTGCTAGTTTGGTCAAGAGAATGCTTCACGTCAAATCCTCTTCATCAACATCTACTACATCTTTACCTGTAGTAACACTCAAAACAGGCGGCACAGTAAGTTAACATATGTACTATACACAAGTATTCACGACACTTATAATGCACAGCCCATAAACTTGCTACAAGTGAACAGTTCTTGCATCAGTAGCTCTGATGCTAGTCGCTGGACACGTAAACGTAGATCCTCCCAGATGGCATCTGTTCGGGATATCCTGAGCAATGGTTCTGAAGAGACTCAGCTTCAGGATGAAGTGGCTTTGGTTGGGCAGAAAGACCTACAGACAACATCCACTACTCCCCGTCTTATCTCAGGAAACACTGGCACTGAAGGCCGGAGCAGTTTTACCTTGGAACAAGCTGAGGCTTATCAGGGGGTAATTAACACAAATATTCATTATAAAAAACTGACTATTTGGATTCATCAAGTTACTTGAGCTTAAGGGGAATAAAAATGGCCAGTGAGAAAATACCGAGGAGACTCTCAAAGGAAATCACCAGCTCTGACAACCTTGATGCAGAGGAAGTCCCCCTTTCTCAGCCACTAAGTCTCGGACTTGATGTTATCCATCTCCATTGGTGTTTGTGCCAGATCTTGAGGCTAAGATTATCCAGGTACTTGACCAGAATGAGAGGTTAGCCACTATGTGTAGTGAAGAGTTGAACGAAGTTAATACACAGAGCTGGACACCTGACATGGCACAATGGGCTTATTCCAGACAGTGAGGTATGGATCAAGGTTGGTGGTGACAGAGGTGGTGACACTGTCAAAATAGTGTTTCAAATAATATGCAATGTACCACATCCGAATTCCATCCAAAACACGTGTGTTCTGTGTGTTTAAAGGCAAAGACACCACCACCAACCTCCATATTGCCCTAGATCGATATGAGGCTCAGTTTCAGTATCTCAGTAGATCTACCAGATGGAGGTCTGTGAATTCGCTATGTACAATATGTAATTATTTCTGAATACATGTATAGAGGCAAGAAATTGCGCCTATTTCTGACTGGGGATTATGAATTTCTTAGCAGAATTTACAGAATTACAGGAGCTCAAGGTTGAACACCAGTATAACATACTCCTATCACTTTCTGACCTCTTTTTGAAATCGGGGAGACACCCATGTTTGTGGTGTACAATAACATCAGACGCAATGAAGGTGCCAAGAGAACAGCGTCCATCCTTCGATCTAAGATCACTTCAGTTGCTCCAGAGCGATCTCCTGAGATTTAAAACTAATGGAAAAGGAAACTTAAAGAAGGCAAAGGAATACAATAATGTGATCAGCACGCACTTCTTTCCGATTCCAATAGACCAGGTACATATTAAAACAATATATGGATGTATACATAGAACATGCGACTATATTATTAGGTGTGTCTACCGGGCCTCCAGATATCATTGGGTATATTTTACAAGCTGTGGTGTCTCAGGAGGAAGAGTGTCATAAGCTAGACCTTGAGCTGGCATCACGGAGTGCTGGCACATCATCAGGCCGACAGAGATTCCAGGAATATTCTGCTCTTGTCACCAAATTGCGAGAGTTTCAGGAGCAAAAACTTGGTCTAGAGCAGCTCATATCCTCCCTCGTCAAAGTATTAGGAGATGTAGCTGTCCTAGCAGGTAGTTCAACTCCTTTAGTACAAGCACTCACTCTAGAAGTTCAAAAAAGAAAACGAGAAATGAGAGCATTGGTAGGTCAGATATATATAACCATCATTACTTTGCTGTACTTTCAATAAGGAAAGAGAAATTTTGGATAGTGAGAAGAAGTGCAAGGACGGATTTCCTATTCATGACGGTCCATTCATCAGGTGCTTGGATGAGACTTTAGGAGAGATGAATGTCCACCGAGAAGCATACTATGGTGGTACATTCACCGGGAATAACGTCCACAAGTGCCTTAAGGTTTTGGCTTTGACATTGTAATTTACTTAATTATAACCAATGGGCTGCTAACATAGACAAAATATGCTTGGCAATTCCAACACTTACGTCTAACAT
>JAODVQ020009580.1:0-21664 GCA_025400075.2 Phenganax stokvisi
CAAAAACACTTCCTGTGTAGTAGTAATATACAACACACCGTATTATATTTACATGTAGCAAGATTCAAGTTATCAAAAGTACATAGCATAATCCCTTTGACTACATTACAAAATTGGCAGTTCTTCCTCTACTTTTCTGCCAAGTGTTCTCTTCGAGTTAAATTCGATATTTAGAACACATCTACGACTGCAAACTCAATTGACAACCTGACTTCTTGTGCGTGCATGTACCCGCCTGTAAATAGCCAGTGTTCTTTCGTGTTGATCCATTAACTCTCAACGTAATGTTCATAGTCTAACCAATACGTAGACTCCAAGGAACAGCTGTTTTACCCCGTGATTTTCCAGCTGGCATGTGAAATGCACCATCTCCATCCTCTGACTAAACATAAACAAACAAAGACATCTATTTCAATTCTGTTCCAACCCTTTATTTCATACATTTGAAAAAGCTCTAAATTTTACCACCATACTGTTTGTACAGCAATCAAGATACCACCCTAGTAACGTAGTGAGCAATGCGAAGAAACGTCACTTACTAGTCCTTTATAAAAGTTGCCTCCTTCAGGTGCTTTAGGACTAGCTTTCTTTGCTCTTTTGGCACCCTCGCTTCTTGCAGGCCAAGAGGGGAACAAGGATGGATCTACAGGACTTGGGGATTCCTGAACAAATGAACAAACAATTTACAGAAGAAGTTAAAGAAAACTTCTTTCAATTGCAGTGTTATTGAAACAAACAATGTATGAACCTTAAAATAGTCGTGTTGAAGTGCACTTTCAGCTGTTATTCTTCGATTTGGATCATACGTCAAAAAACTAAATAAATGCCAAAAACATAGGATACGTTACAGTCATACAAAGTTGAATTGCTTGATAACAATAGGTGTATTCCTTTTATCTGAAAGAATTTCATGACACACCTATTTAACAAGTCAAAACCATTATCGGTGAGGGTTGCCCCAAATCTATTACGTAGATTGTTGTAGGGATGCTCGGCAAAGTTCATTTTTTTCGTCGCAGGAAGCTCAGAATAAGCTGGTGGACCAGGCCATATCTTGTCACTTGGTGTGCCCAGTTCTTTGAATATCTTGTTGATTTGGCTGATCTCAGATTGACCGTTAAACAAAGGTTTCATTGTCAGCAATTCTGCAAAAACGCAGCCCACAGACCAAACATCTATAGGTGTAGAGTACTCCTAGAATTAATGAAAAGTCAGAGAAGCATTTCTTGGAACTAGCATACCATTACAAACTAACCTAAAGAAATTGAGATGCATCACCTTCGCTCCTAACAATAACTCTGGTGCTCTGTACCATAGCGTAACAACGATAGGGGTGTACGACTTCAAAGGGGACCCATATTCTCTTGCCAGACCAAAATCACCAACCTGCAATAACAAAAAGACCACAAATCAGTTTAGTGCAAGAAATAAATACAAATATACCAATTGATGTAAATCTTGAAAGACGTTACCTTGAGAATTCCTTTATTGCTCAGTAACAAGTTTGATGTCTTGATATCACGATGGAGAATCCAGTTATCATGCAAATGATTAACAGCTCGTAATAACTGGATCATGATAGTCTTGATTTCACCTGAAGAAAAGATTGTATACGTTACTTGTTCTAGAGCTAGCTAATCTACAAAAGTGCAGTGGCACTAGCAGAATTGGCAATTTTTTTGCAAGCAGTTTTACCATGCGTACTAGATTGTTTGCTCCATACTATCAATGAGTTACCTGCAAGAAATGGCTGGGTCATAGTCTCCATTAACGCTTTCAAGTCATGTTCCACGAAGTCCATTACAATGTATATCTTGTCCATGTTATTCCCCACAACAATCTCCTGAACACAAATGTAAGGACATTAGCCATGTTATATTACAGGGGGCGGTTGTACGAAGCCTGTTTAGCTTAAATGGTGGATAAGGTCAAAATGTAAACCATGTTTATACATTCCGTGTACAACCGAAGTAAAATTTTTCAAAGTGATAACAGTATTTATGTAGCTAACTATTGGTTTAACACATGAGGTTGGATTGGAAAGATTTAAAACACAGGAGAAAGTGTTTTTAAATTCTCGCTTATCCACTGTTCAAGCTACATGCGCTTCGTACAACTGGCCCCCGGTCTTAAAAGTCCAGAAGTTGAAATGCATAATGGCCAAACCTGTACAGTCACAATGTTTGGATGCTGTGCTTTTAGCAAAGTGTTGATCTCTCTCAAGGAAGTAATGGGAAAACCTTCTTTTTCTTTCTCCATTTTCAGCTTCTTTAATGCAACAACTTCATCTGTATAAAGCAAACAATAAACATGCACATTAACCTCCGTGGCAATGCCCAAATACTCTGGCCTTTAACTGGTCTTACTTGTTCGTTTATCCTTGGCACGATACACAACACCATAAGTGCCCTCTTCAATCCTATTTAGCCACTGAAATTCCTCGACACTCCTGCATCCTTGAATGGCTGGAAGGTATGGTGGCAACCTAGGGACTTCAGGCAATCTTTCTGGTTCCTCAGGTTCTGCAAACTCTTCTTCAGAGGCTGAGCTCACCTCGGAGATATGGACCTGGAATCATTAAAAATTGAGGGCTTTTTGACCAGCATAAAATAAACAATAAAATTAAATAAAAAACAGCATTTGCTGGTCTAAATAAAGTTAAATAAAGCTGTAGTTCCTTTCTTTAAGCGGCACTTTTATAAAACTAACAAGAAACTAACTAGGCATGCTGGATTCTAATTAAATTTCCAAGAATATCATACAGTGGCAATTTCAAAGTTAGCAAAGTTTTTGCTTGTCATGATGAGGCTACAATGGCTATGGCATAGACATTTACAAAATAAATTACAAACCGTTTCATCTAAATTGTCCAACATTGTCAAACATAGATACCTTGAACAACTGTTCTGGATTTTCATCACTCTGCTCTTCCTGCTCCTCTTCCTCTTCCTCCTCCTCCTCCTCCTCCACAACTTCTTGAGCCAGACTTTTGCTTTCTTTCAAACTTTGCAGAACTAGTTCTCGCATTGAATCGCTCATTATTCCTTTCTTGGAAGCAGATTCTTTTCCACTTTCTTTTGATGCTGCTTGGCTAGTTGGTTCTTTGCTTTGAGACTCATCTTCTTTTGGTGCCTTGGTTTTGACAAACATAACACATTAATGATAAGTCAAAATTATTGTCCATAGTAGTAAAAGGGTATAGCATGACAGCACCTGTCATCTCACTTCAATTTGTACCTTTGGTTCTTTTTGCACTTTTCTTTCTACGACACTTTTTACTTCTGTTCTACTAGGTGGTCTTTCTTGCCGCATTTGCATCCAGTGTCGCTCTCCCCCATGCTCCCTTCTTTCATCTTTCTGTGACCTGGCTCTCCTAGACTCATACGACCATGGTTTTTCATCGACTTCATGATGCTTTCTTCCTTTTTCATTACCTTTATGTGCTGCAACTGTAACCTAATAATTGGATGCAAAAGAGGCTTTAAAAAGCCTTTAATCATATTACCATATTATAATCTGATACCAGATTATTTCATTAGTTGGAGTGAGATTTTTGCCATTTAATATGTTAAACTCAAAATGGGAAGGGTTACCTCTCGTTTACGACTACCACGACTATTTGTACTTTTTTGTTTGTCCCTTCCACGTTCTTTTGGTTTTTCTCTTTCCTTTTCTTTCCTTCTCTCTCTTATCCTTTCATAAGTTTGTCTTTCCTCTCGTTCCATGTGCTTTGACATCTTCTCTTTGTGTCGTTTATCTTTAGACAAACTTCCTTTCTTGTGTTTACGTGTTTGTTGTGATTTTTCAGTAATTTCAGCAAGTTCTTTGTGCAGATCTTCCTGAAGGTCTTCAAGATCTTCCATTGTCTTAGTGATATAGTCGCTGGACACAAGTCTCTTTCTTTTTTCCTCAGGGTTGTCCTTGGAAGCACCATCAACTTCATCAACATTGCTATTCCATGTTTGCCTGTTTTGTGACTTCTTCTGCACTGCATGTATGGAAACGAAACAAAACAACAAACAACATTAAGACTACATTTTTCCAGTACTACTTTTCCAGCACTTGTTTTTTCCAGCATAATATAAATACTTTCCATGCTTACATATGTTTGCAGACTCAGAAAAGCGGACTGGAAAGCTTGCATACTGACACACACTTACAAAACGAGTCGTCATTATCTGAACTTAATTCGTAGATAACTTCAGGAGGGGAATTTTTTTCAGACCCGTCTTTTTCATCGGCAACAATTCTTTCCAACCCGTCGTCCTCTTGCTCGGAAACTTCTGATACTTCATACCCAATACGGGGTCTTTTCTCACTACCTTGGCCTTCAGAAATATCATCTCTTGCCTGAAAAGCTCTTTTGCTGGGACTATCACGAGGTGAGCTATCCATAGGAGTGAAAAACTAAAACTTAAAATGTTGAAAATATATTTCTACAGTTCAGCCATGTTGCCATTATTTGCGACTGCGCAGTTTAAAATATCGCGGGCTCGGTGAATGAATCTTGTAAAATCGTTACTTTGTGAACTTTTATATAAGTAAACCAGTGCTGTATCGTTGTATAATCTTATACAAGCGAAAAGGGACCAATTGAAGCAGCTAATGGTGCTGTACACGACTTTATTGCTTGTAATATAAACTCTATTACCAACGACGTGAGGTTTAGTGTGTGCGCGGAGAAACACAACAGGAAAAGGATTCTACATAATTCTCTAGGAAATTTTATACATCTGAAGACTTGCGCTACCGCTGAAGATTGTTTCATCGAATTTCTAGTGGATCAATAACGCCCGAAAATTTCAAGCGTAATGCAAATAGGAAACAATAGCTATCTACACTTGCAACTATACGGTTACTTGAAGACATGTGAAAATCATTTCTTTTTACGTTTCATGTGGACCTTATCACCAGAGCGAGCTGACTGCGGAGTACTACTTTTCTTTGGAACAGTTTCTCTCCGACTTATCTACAGAAAAAAGATAACACAGCTTGCCAAACGAAGAAATTTTGAGCGATATAAATTGACCAGATGCACAGCACTGCATAAAATTTGAATATTTAAATATAAGAATTACAATAATGCTTTATGTAAAATCTTCATTTCCACAAATGACAAAACTCACACTTCTCATGATTTTGTTTTTCAACTCTTGTGTCGTCATTGGTCGACAATCGTCATCGCTTTCTTCCGTACTGCCCTCCGTCTCGTAATCATCACCTGTTGTCGGAGGGACGATGGGTATCGTTCCTGCAGCAATCTGCGGCCCGTCGCCCAAAAGTCCCAATGGCCCAAGTTCAGCACTTTCTGTCTCCTGCAAACGCACATACAACTTCATTTTGCACTTGACAAGTAGACTTGACTATTGGTTTTTGTACGCTCTACCTTAGCGTTCTTATAGGAATATGCTTGAAGAAGTTCATTTGTCCGTTGCTCAATTATACCCAGGTACTAGAAAATAAAAATATTTTATTAGTGGCACGAAAAGCCAGGAATAATTTTAATAATATATGCAAACGTCATCCACATTCAAAATTTAATCTCGGCAAAATCCTTTTGATTTTAAAAGTAAGATCATTGTGCAGAATTACATGCAGAAGTCTCAAAAGTCTAAACGGTAATTCAATTGTTCTTTTGCCTCCTTGACTTTCCCTGTATTGCTATATATCCCCTATAGTACATTATACATGCCTGCATCATGTTTGTTTCTGTAACCCCAGCCACTCCTCCAAGCATGTCACTGATCGCTGCCTTATCACAATTAATTTTCTTGAACAGTGAGTCTACACCTAGAATAAGACAAAGTAAACAAATAAAGGGAAACTAATGCGAAAAGCAAGTAAAAAAACCCAGCAACATACCATCTTTAAGTTGCTCAACAATTTTATGCGTTCCTCTATAAGAATGGTCGTACTCCTCGCTAGTCATCGATGCATTGTTAAGATCATCCTCCAATTTTCGTAGGATCGCTTTCCTTTCTTCTTCCATGTCCGTTCCCTCGTTTTTGAACTGATCAATATCATCTTGGACCTGCACAATGCAACACAAATAGGGAAAAATAATTGTGCCACCATAGTTTTTTTGATAGTGATACTGTAAACGTTTGTCGAGAAGACCCTTACGATTACAACGTAAAATTTTCAAATGTTTAAAATATGTTATTTTGATCTCAAAATGACTATAATTGTACAAATATGCCGATTAGTAGTGTCTGAGAGAAATTTAAGATGGTTTAGACTTTAATTGGAAATTTAAAGAAATTTCATGAAAAAAGCAAAGGGAAAATTTTAAGTTACAAACGTTTGTAACTATTCAGAGTGAATCGATTTACATCAACCTCTGGATTAAGAATTCAGAATTTTCAAGGAAAAGAAATAGAAGGCCCCATAAAGACCAATTCTATACTAAATCCTTAATTTTCAAATTTTTTTTAAAAACCTCTTTGTGACCTGAAAATGACTTTTGGAAAATATACCGATTTTAAATGTCTGAGAAAAGTTTTGAGACGATTTGGGACTCTATTTTGGACATGTTTCTATGGCCTCAAAATGACCCTTTTGGAAAAGTATAATGATTGGATATGTTTGTGAAAAAATTGGTGCATTGTACACATAGCTATATACGTACCAAACTAATTTGCTCCTGTAGTATTTCAATGTCATTGTTCAACTCGTTAACGTAATTGAACAACGCGAAATTCTTATCTTCGACTTCAATAAACTTGCTCACTAACAAATCTATGTCGTCAATTTCCGTCGCTTCTTTTAGCTTTTCAAATGCTTCTTCGTATGACTGCAAGAACAAAAAAATAATGTAACATACATATATATATATATATATAAAATACATGTTGAAATCACAAGGTTTTGTTTTTTTGTTCTTTTTCACAGTAACGATAGTACAGAAAACGCAAAGCCATCAATATGTGAGTCAATCATTGACGAAAAATAACACTTAACTCAATCCCTACTTTACCTCAACAGTTTCCTCGCGATCTCCTTTATCCTTTTCCGTCTCTCTTTTCCGTTGTTTTATTCCCTGGTCCTTATCAGGTAAGTCCGCGCGCTCTTCTCCTTTTACTCTCATAAATTCCTTGAGTTTGCGATCATGGTCAATGATTCTTATTAATTCTTTCAAATCCATATTATACTGAATCAAATCTTTGTCTGCTTTTTCTTTTAACGCGATCATTTTTGATTGTGCTTCATCTCTACGAGATAAAACGAAATGTTCAAATATATTTTCTTCCAAGTTTTGAACCATTAAGATTATTATTTAACCTAAAGATAATTTTCTGATAATTTTCTCATGTTATTGGTGGTGAACAGTCTTTGTTCTGGTATGTGGCTCTTTCTTGTACCCATTAAAACATCCTGTTCTCTAACCAAAAAGGCAAGATACTAACAAAAAGATTAAGCGCGTGGACTAAGCGATTTCCTGCTGTTCCGCTTCTCGAGATTCCTTCTGGTTTTCGTCAATCTAATTCTCACCTTGCATCATACGCAGCAGATGACGTTTCAATAATCCCACCCATTTCTCTCTTTAACTCTGCCAAGTGTCCTTCCAATTTCTTGTACTCGCCTTCAAAAATGCTGCGCACTTTTCTTGCGTGGTCAATATCGTCGCGTAGTTTCGCGTTCTTCGCTAGGAAATTGTTGAAATTTGTTGTTTTCTACAAATGACAAAGACACCTCAATAGCTTGAACATGGGTAAAATATTTTTTATACTACAGCCCTTTCTAAAGCTACAACGCTAAAAGTTCAGTAGTATACCTTATCCAGGCGATTTTCCATAACTCTTATTTGTTTTCCCAACTGAACTTGAACTTGGTGCTGCATAGTTGTCCTAAATTTTCATGGAAAACAAAACAGTTTCACAAAAATCAGTAACTGATTTATACAATTCACTAAAAATTTCCATATATAACTTACCCTCCCATAGTTTGCCTTTCTCTGCTTTTTGCTTGCTCTGTTTGTTTTATCTAAAGAAAGACAGAAAATATGAGCAAGTTTGATTCATCAGACTGTACAAGGTGATATCAGCAATAAAGCCAACTACAAATTTTACTATTGAATACAATTGTTGCCACCAACATCCATAATTATAGTGGCTATTTTGATACAAGGTCCACAAAATATAGACAATTGCCTGCTTGTTTAAATCCTGAATAAGTTTCTTTTCTTCCTCATGTAGCATTTTCAAAGTGTCTATACAAAAAAATGTTTCTTATAAACACCATAATTTCTTTTCCTTGCATTTCTGTATTTTGATGTGATCATCATATATATCATATCCTATTAACATTTACTGCAGCTAATATTTCTTACTTTGTTTTTCAAGTAGTGCCACAAGACTATTTGTATTTTTGTTATCCTGAATAAAAGTAATAATCAACCTATATAAGCTTGCCACATCTGCATGAATCACAGACTTTCTCACTCAAATTTGACTTATCCCACAACTTTTAGAAGCTAGCTGGGACATATTGGTAACAAAGCAAGAATATTGCAGGCACCTTTTGATGGTTTTGTTTACTTCCAGCCAAATCTATTTCTTTTTGCAGTTCTCTAATTTCATCATCGAGCTGAGTTATTTGATCTCTGAAAAAAGAACAACATTTACTTATGTTTTGGGCACCCCACTGTACTTTCTTATGAACTAAAACAGTCATATCCATGGTTACGTGAAATTGTGATACAACAAATTTCAAAACATACTGTTGCTTTCTGATGATGTTTTGTGACTCTTCACAGTAAGCTCTTCTTTCCCCATCCAAGACACGATATTGCCGCTGCAACTTCTCCAATTCTTGTTCAGCTAGATAATTGCATTGTAAAGAAGTCAGAATATGACTCACTACTGGGATTCAGGAGTCTTATGTTAACAGGGGCGTAGCCAAGGGGGGGCAAGTGGGGGCCTTCGCCCCCCCCCCAATTATTTGAGAACCACATTTTTAAAACGTTGAAAACCGGCTAGAAATATGTTGGGGGGGGCATCTCACTTTGAAAACTTAAAATTTTCTGGAGTGAGCATGCCATCTGACCTTTCTAAAATGTATTCGCCCCCCTCCCAAAAAGTTAGGTCTGGCTACGCCACTGTATGTTAATAAAGAACATTGTCCACATTAGGCAGACTAAAATAACAGAACAGGGTGCACCAGGGAACTGTAGCATTGCGCATCTTAACTAGTTAACCAGGGAGCTTGTAGACTAGCAAGTTTGAAAACCATTAAAATGCAAGGGCAAAAAGGTTATGTTGAAAGTTTTTACATACCCAAGCCATCCATTTCAATGTCACTCACGACAGAATGTCGACTGTGAATGCGAT
The DNA here is from genome assembly GCA_025400075.2 of Phenganax stokvisi. NCBI lineage: Eukaryota > Metazoa > Cnidaria > Anthozoa > Malacalcyonacea > Clavulariidae > Phenganax > Phenganax stokvisi. Next base: position 9,330 of record JAODVQ020009580.1, read on the forward strand.
GCATAGTTGATAACTTGAGATCATCAACAACTAGTTGATAGAAAATGAAAAACATCATGGCAAGTTTAAAAGCTATATATATTCGAAAAATAGAACATACATTTTGCAAAACCTAATCAATATATTGAACTCACCACTTATGGTTTATATTTATTACTCCTACCTTACTTCCAATGCGAAAAAAATCACCTAAATTCTTCCTGATAAAACGAAGATGATCGTAAAGATCGGGAAAAAATACAACTGATCGTGTTGTGTACGTGACTATAGTAACAGAAGGCAATAATTATTCATAGACCTCAAGTAATCGGGCATATAACTACATAACACCCTCATTTTGCCAGGCGGTAAACAAGATGAGACTTGCCCTTGACAGAGGAAGCAATATGGTGGCGTATAAATACTGAAATGGAAATTAATCACATTCATTTCGTGTGTTTATATGCTTCGTATTGTTGCGATCTCTCGTTTTCTTTGCTGTTTCAAAACTACCACCTTTTTGAAGAATTCCTGTCGCCTTTTCATGATGGGAGAACCTCAATTCTTTGCGGAATACGCAAAGCAAGGTCGAGCAAAATGTAAAAATTGCAAGGAGAAAATAGATAAAAGTTGTTTAAGAATCGGTAGACTTGTACCCAACTATTTCAGTGATGATGGTGGCACTATGAAAGAATGGTATCATATGAAATGTATATTTGATAAATTCAGGAGAGCCAGACCCACAACGAAACGTATTGAAAAAACAGATGACGTGGATGGCTTCGCAAATTTAAACGATAATGACAAAATAAATATTAAGAAATGTATAGATGGTATGGCCTGATTGCTGTACACCTATTCCCTTGAAACGATGTTGCTGAATTTGATCAGACTCTATGAAATTATCTAGCCCTAGACCTCTGCTACACATCTTGCGGCCCTCCATTTGCAACATTATTAGCAGTGTTTGTTAGCACGTTCGCATACTTTAGTTCTATTTAGTATCGACTTTTTATGATTGCCACAATGGCATACTGATGTATCACTGACCTTGTAATCGGTCCTTACGAGTTCAAATCCTTGGCTACTCTCCTCTTTATTTTTTATTTTTTTACCGAATCGTGCGATACGCGTGTTCATTAACCGTCTGTAAACTTGTAGATTTGGATGAATTGAAAAAGGAAAGTCCTAGTTCCAAGAAGAAAAAACAAACTCAGATGTCCTTTGCTTCTAAACCTGAAACTTCAGGCCAAAGTAATTTTAAGATTAACGTCCTAGTCAAAGTCGTAACTAGTGTTCTAATTAGGGTCCTAATCTTATCAGGGTTCAAATAATCTCAGTCAGTAGGCGTTTTCAGTTGTACTCTTACTGTAATTCATTTCCAGTCAGGAATCTTTTTTCTGCATTTGTTCAGAAGATGACAAAAAACAGGCTGGGCCAAGCAGCAACTCAAAGACTTCTGAGAAAACCACAGCAACATCTTTCCATAGTTTTTGCCAATTATGCGCAGAACTCTTCAACGAACCAAGTTACAATGCAAAAACTGCGATAGTAAAAACGTTTTTACAAAAAGGTTTATGTTGTTGTAATGATCTATTAATCTCATCGTTCTCGCCTGGTTTTCTAACTGGGAAAAATTTCTGTTCCAGTGAATGATGCGGAACAAGATGTTTACCTCGTCATAAAGTTGTTACTCCCAGGAGCAGTGAAAAGAATTTATAATTTACAGAATAAGCAACTTGTCAAGTTATTCAGTCAGGTACTTTGTGAACACTATACTTTACAAGACAGAGAACTTTACACGACAGACAGCAATGTTGTTACGATTGTTTAATTACCTTTAGATTTTTGACTGCAACTTGGAGGAAATGATTTCAGATTTAGACCAGGTTTGTTCGCGAAAGTTCATTGTTATGACAAGTAAAGTGTGCTAAGTTCTTTTTTACGAGATAAATCCTTTTCTTTTTAGGGTGATGTATCTGAAACGATCAAAAAGTTCTTCATAGACAGCCACGATAAAGTTCCATCCAAGAGGAGTACTCTCGCGCTTACCGAGGTTTAAACTATATTTTTGGCGTTTTTCTTAATTTATATGTTTCAATATTGATTCATTCCCGTTAAGATTGATACTTTTCTTGATAAAATGTCAACTTTGACGCGTGAGGATGAACAGCAGAATGAGTTGTCAAAAATCGTAGGAAGGTAACATGATAATGTATGTGATGACCAAAAATCCCTTAACTTAGAAACTAAATACTTTGTACCTATAGGTGTACGTCAAACGACTTGAAATACATTATTCGTCTGATAAAACACGACTTGAAAATAAACGCCGGAGCAAAACATGTGTAAGTAAAGACTTATAATATTGTTCGCGAACAATAACTTACGCAATGAAAATACATTGTTCCACTACAATGATTGTTTTAATACAATGACTATAAATGTTACCAGACTATAAGTGTTATTGTTTCAACACAATTATTGTTCTAATACAACCACCTTTTGTTAGAAATAATATTGGAATGGATGCTATGAGAATGTTCTTCTGTTAAACAGGCTTGAAGCTCTAGATCCTGATGCTTACACAGCCTTCCATGCCTGTCACAACCTTCAAGACGTCGTTGAACGATGCTTGAAAAAAACGAATGGAGATGTTCAGGGCTTGTCTCGACAGTTGAGCATAAAGACAAGAGTGATGACACCAGTGAAGCCAATGCTGGTGTGTATATAAGTGGCCTGATCCATTATTACAACGTGTTTTCTAATACTCCGCTGTTGTTCATTTTACGTTCAAGGCTGAAGCTTGCAAATCATTCGCTGCTGCGATGAAGAAATGTCCCAAGGGAATGTATGCAGAAATAAAATACGATGGCGAAAGAGTTCAGGTATAGCTACGCTGTATTGTTCTCGTGCAGGATATTAAAATTCTTTAGTGGATCATAATTTGCTGAGCGAACTATGAAACACAATTCTATTGCAGGTTCATAAAAGTGGAAATGACTTCCAGTTTTTTAGTCGAAGTTTAAAACCAGTTATCCCGCACAAGGTAAAGTTTCTTTTTGGTGCTGCTGACATAGTTGAGGTAATGGATAACACTTACGCATTTCTTCTATTTTAACATTTCCAGGTTGCTGAAATCAAGGAATATTTGCCCAAAGCTTGTCCACATGGGAACGATCTCATATTAGATAGCGAAGTAAGTGGTTGTGTTTTGCGCAAGCGCAGTTTTTCGTCTGGGACCTTTAGGTTCATCAGAATGGCAATTCCTTTCAGGTTCTTCTCATGGATCACAAAACAGGAAAACCTTTGCCATTTGGAACACTTGGCATTCACAAGGTCCGTAAATTGCATTCGTAGAGGTAGACGGAAAAGAGACGACTTTTGCATTGTCATTTGGGTTTTCTTGCAGAAATCAGCGTTTAAAGACGCAAGCGTGTGTCTTTTCATTTTTGACTGTCTTCAATTCAACGATGAGAATTTAATGCAAAAGTTAGTAATTTCGAAACAATCTTTTCTTGGAAGCTTAGTGCTTATATGACTGTGATCATAATTTCCAGGCCAATGGAAGAACGAAGAAAACTTCTTGAACGGAATGTCAAAGAGATAAAGAACCACATCATGTTATCAGAAACTACGCTCGTTCAGGTATACTTTCCAGTTGAATTGCTCCATGTGAACAGGCCACTTTTAAATTTCGTCTATTTATACTCAGGATAAATCAGCCTTGTCTGATCTTATGATGAAAGCCATTGGCGAAGGTCTAGAAGGACTTGTTATGAAAGACTTGAAGGTTACGGCTTTCACTTTTCCATAGGAGACTGGAGTTTTGAATGAAACTTGAATGATATGGTCGTAATATTTCTCAGACCTTGTGTTTGTCTTCTTGTAGGGTGTGTATGAACCTGGAAAACGACACTGGCTCAAGGTACGTTTAGCAAAAGTCAAAATGAAAATTGCGGTATCTTAAGCATTTCTTCTGTCTCATTTCTTCTTCGTAGATGAAGAAAGATTACTTGGAGGAAGGTTCCATGGCAGATACTACTGATCTGGTCGTTCTGGGCGCATATTATGGCACTGGCAGTAAAGGTACGTCGTATTTTCTGCTTACCGAGCTACCAATGGTTATATTATGGATATCATCGGGAGACTCTCTACCATGTTTTATTTTAAAAACAAGCTATTCTTTTCATATTTTTGATAAAATTTTCAAGGTGGTATGATGTCAGTATTTTTAATGGGCACTTATAACCAGTCCACGAAGCAATGGTGTACTGTGGCAAAGTGTGGAAATGGACATGACGATAAAACATTGGAGAAGGTCAACAAGGAATTGAAAGTAGTCAAGATAAGCAAGGTACCACGATGAAAATATTAGATTCAAGAGACTCATATTTATCGCAGTAATTTCGTATTTTCGTAGGACCGTTCGAAAGTTCCTTTATGGATGAACGTCCACAAAACTCTTGTTCCAGACTTTGTTATAGAAGACCCTAAGGTACTAACAAAACAGTTTCACTCAAACTTGGATTGTTATAAAGACATCCATGTTTCCTGCTAGACCGCACCAGTCTGGGAAATCACTGGAGCCGAGTTCAGCAAATCAACGACCCACACAGCTGATGGGATATCTATTCGTTTTCCAAGAGTTACAAAAATTCGCAATGATAAGGATTGGAAAACGTCGACAAACCTTGAGGAACTGAAGGTGAGCAAATACTTGTTTATGGGTTCTAAAAGATTTTTGGTCTTAAGGTGCTTTTTTTACTCCTTTTTTTGGGGTTCCATAGAAACTTGTCGCGGCATCTAAAGAAACTTCAGGTTCTTATATTGGAATTTATATGAATGAATTTGTGCGTTGTTTTACTTTATCTTCTGTCGGCCTTGAAACCATGTTTTACTAATACAAAACATGTTTTGCACAGTAACGAAAGCATCGCCAAGCAAAAGTGAAAGTTCGACGAAGACTGCGAAGCAAGACGACGTCAATAAAACAGATGATTTGCCAGAGGATGAGAAGAAAGTTTGGGATGATAAAGAACGTCGTGGGCATAAGAGAAAAATTGAGAATACTGAAGAAACATCTGGTAAAAAGGTACAAGTGTTATTATTGTTGACAATTATAGACTTCTTGAATACTGCTTACTATTAAATTTTTGGCCCCTTACACTTGAAAAATTGTGATAGTAACGTACAGGGAAATTTGAAATTTTTATTGTTATGAAGGCTAAACCTACGTGCACGTACGAGGCTAACAGTAGAAGGCACGAAAATAAGACCGAAGACACGGTTAGTTATCTCAGAATGTTTAAAGAAAAAGCTAGTTGTTCAGTAGTCAAAGTCTAAATCTCTTTTGCAGAGCTTACCATCCATATTTACAGGAAAGAAGTTTTTTATTGAAGGTGAAATTGAGGAAAACAAGAAATTAAGAAGATATATCATCGCGTATCTTTTTCTATAACAATACCTTTTTTTTTTGGCTTTTGATGCATATTTACGTTAAGAGCTGCACAGTTTCCGTAGGCATCGAGTTTTTATTGATGAAGATAGTGCTTTAGTCTGATTTTCTTGACAAAAGCACAGATATGATGGTTCAATGGTTCCCGAATACGAAAAAAATGACGCCAGTCATATTATTGCCACAAAGGTATGATAATGTTTCTCTAAACTGCTAGACCGTGTGTGAATATTCAGCAGACAGTTGAAGAACGCCTGCCTGACAATGCTTATTTTTCACTGGCATTGCAGGTTGTTTCAAAGAACGCTAATCAATTTTTGGTTAAACCAACGTGGATCTGGGAGTCGATAAAATCAATTCGAATGTTGCCTGAAAAAGACTTTGAACCATGAAATGAACCCATATCGTTGTACTGAACTACCTCTAATTCCGTGTATTCATAACCATGTTAGACTAATTTATACTGAATACGTCTTAAAACGACCAAAACTATCGCTTCACGCTTTGTAGTGAAGAATACCTAATGACAGACGTATGCACAAATATAATTACCATGAATAGTAAAATTGGTAATGCACTAGAAGTTGCAAATTATCATTCAGTTGTAAAGTTTCCTGTGAAAAATCAAACGGTGCAGGTTGCTCCGGTCAGCGACACTCGCCAGCACACTCGCACGGACAATCAGCTTTTGTGATACCAGCGCTTACACCACAGACGCAGTCGTTGTGCGCACATCTACATTTCTTGCGGGCGATTTTGGTCACCTCCACCACTGACTTACCTTTCGCGTAACTTTCAATTGCCGTTGCAATCTATAAGATCAATATGGTTACTACATATAACCCATGAGAATGTAAATCTTGCGCAGTCGATGAATGATACTTGGCGTTAGACAGAGTAAAATACTCCAGTAATTTAACCATTGCGCACTGGCGCACATTTCTGCTAAGCGGATTAATGATCTGGGCAATCAGAATCATCCGGCGTTACTCCATCATTCTATGCCGAGCAAGTAGGGAGTACTCTTACTTCACGAACTGATATGAAGATGTAAAATTTTTCCTTGAAAGAGCAAACACGTCTGGTCTTAGACAATATTGAAGCAAACTAGGCATCAAAACAAATATCGTACTTCATTCATCACAGGATAACCATGTCGTTCCAGCTTTGAAAAAACTTTATGTCCATCGACAAAGATCTCAAATGCACCTAAACAAGATGTTCTCAGCGTTATTTCGTGAATACCAAGAACTGCGTTTTTTAAACTTTAAAAGAATTTGAAACGGGCTCCCAGAAACTAATGGGCACAAAAGTAATAAAATCACAGGAAAAAAGCATTGCAAAAAATGACAAACGAAGCCCAACGCCAGAAACTGGAACAGTCTCACAAGACAATCTTATGGAGCGACGTGGAGTTTTGCGTTGGTTTACCTTCAGCCCCAGTCTTTCCAGTGCACTCTGCTGCGGGTGTTCTACGTCTCACCCAACTTGACATCTCGGCAAAGAGAAGCTTATAGGCTTTCTCACCACTATAATTACGAACAAAACAGCACTCGAGTTAAAATATTTGACGCATTATAGTATTTCACATGTTTGAACACCACTGAGGCTAGTAAATTTGTCGCTGGTCATGGCATCACTTGGAGAACATTCAATAAGTAAAATATCGTGACAATACCCCAATCATTGCCATAATTGGCCTCACTTCGTTTGAGTTGCGAAAGTCCATTGCACTGCGTTAAGTCTGGGACGGTTTCCAGCTTTTCCCGTCGAATGAATGCAAGATGTCACGCGATATCAAATACAAGTCGCATATTATGCTAATTTGACGCACAAGCAATTATACACAAACCCGTATCGCTGGTTATTATAAATAGAGCAGAACTATTGTTAACAAATGTTTATTTGTAGGCTGCTTTGTGGTAGTTGTTGACACATGGCCAATGCTGCCTGATGGTTTAATTTAAATATTTCGACGAAACAAGAACAACAATTCAATACATAAAACTAAGTGTCAAGCACTGTTCGTGTAATTAACTGATCATGAAAATACTTCCAATATAGTTAAGTTTAAGCATTTACAACACAGGTTCTTTATTTATGGCAAGTAAGCAGTGAATTCTAAAAATCAAGAATTCAGTTCAATAGCAAAAACAACGTAGAGTCCGGTTAAAAGAGGTCAAGGACCTGCAAAACAATGTTAGTCTGGTATCGTTCTTAAATTCCTAAATTCCAGGCAATTAGAAAATTAGAACAAGAATTCTCAACCAGCACCAATCCAACTTGTCATATACTCTGGTCAGGCAGATATACGGGCAACGGGGCAAGCAACCTTATTGCAAATCCTTATTCTATTTAGTTTTGTTCTCCCCCATAGTGGCTACTGGCCAGACGAAAGGATAAATGTGTTATATTATTGCTTTACGTGAACTATTCAATCCTACCTCATCTCACAAATCACATTAACGGACTTCGGCATACTTCTGTTTAGAAACTTTTCGTTAACTGCTGTAACACCGTCAGTGTTTACCACTTCAGCGAAGTGAAACGGTATTCTTTAGATAATACGTATATGTTTCCGGCATTTGGAATTTTTTAAGGTAAGGAATGTCAATCTCTCGCCAGCTACTTTGAGGCTTAGTTTTGTTCGACAAATGCGAGTAGACAAGGACACAAACGTTTACCAAGTCAGCTCTAAGGCTAAATGTTACGCGTTACAATTCTTTCAAGTGTCTTCAACAACGCAAATCTCACAGATGAGTACAGAACAGTGCCTCAACCACTGTAGCAAGTGTGGCTAGCATGTAACGGGAAATGCTTCTCTCACAGCAAGATAGGTCCAAATGTGAGTCGTATAAAACGTTAGAAAGATGTAATCTCCACGTAGCGGTCTTTCCTCAAGTTCAAAATACATGCGGCCTGAGGCCCTAGCCGTATTTCTTATCTTGTTCTCAAAAAGGAACTGTTACAGTGCTAATCCCAGTAAGGTGGCTAAAAATACGTACACTTTCGATAAGCGGTTTATTCAGGAGTGAAGACATCCAGCAGCGAAGATCTGTTAAATAGTTGGAGTAAGGGAATTGCCAGCAAACTTAACTCATTTCCACCACGATATTCACAGTTTTTGGCATTCTTGTGCCGAGTCTGCTCGTTAACAGAAACGCAGTCTTCACAATGGTCGAGTTATGTTAGACATTGTATTTATGAAGGCATCGATCTTTCACCAATAACTTTAATTTCACTCTTACCAAACGCAAGACATGACTAAATATGGCCATTTCAAAACAGAGTGATTGAAACAGATAGATGACTTAAATACTTCACAGACAATATGCACGTGTCTTGATCAGAAAACTTTATTAAGGACAAGCTCGAGTGTCGAGGAACTGTGGAAAGGTTTCAAACAAGAGCATCGCTTCCACGGGGCATCGAACTCGTGGCAGCACCGTGTAACTCTTCTTGCCCACATGTACAGTAAAAATGAGTAATCACTTAACTAAAGTAAAGCTATATGACTGACTAATTATGTTACTACGAATTTCCAATAAGCATCAAAGGCAAAAAGATAAGGAAGTCTTTAGATGAGAAGTACGTGATTAGGAGCGTTGACTAAATAGGCAAACACTTAGCTCAGCAACCTCCCTTAAAGAGTCAGGAATATGTCTGTCTTCTTAACTCAGTAAGTCCTACAAAACCTTATGAGAACGTCTCTCCCCCTCTTTAGATACAAGTACTAGTTTGTCGAAAGTTCATTACACTAAACAGCAACTACTGCTTCACTGACAGGCATACTAATAACAGCCGTTATAATAGGAACACTTTTCCCCTTGTGAACAACAAACACCTTGATTGTATCGGCAATTCCCTTGTCACTAATGCATTCGACTAGAGTCTCAAACACGTACTCAATGCCAGGAACCAGCAAAGGCACTGGTATACAAGGTCTGCTCAAATTGTACAAAGTTTCCGAGAAGTGGAAGGTGATGAGAAGATCCATGGATGGGGAGTTGCACGATGTATTCTGAAGATTTATTGTGAGTTTGAATGCTGGTCCAAAACCTTGAACGTGAGCAGAGACCTTTACAGGCTCACCTGAAGTGGAAACAGGATTAAGACTCTTCTCAAGCGCGCTGACATAGGATCTAGCAGTGGCTAGGCGAAGTAGACATAAATCACGCTGAAATATACGATGCATGATTGTGCCATTCTCACGTTCGCGTAGAGATTGATCGACAAACAGCTTAGTCTTCTTTGGGATGTTCAGTTTGATTGACTGCGCAGTAGGCGGCCCTGATACTGTATCCTTTTCTTCAAATGAAGCTGTACGCTTTAGAATCTTCACGTACATTCCACCACCACGTGTCACCAAGATCAACGAACTTTCCTCTCGGCCAAACCTTCCAAACTGCATGGCTGTCACAGGACTGTCAACTTCTAAAGTACTGAGAAGAAATTTCTCTTTATACAAACGGATTTCTCCATTCTTGAGGCCAACTAGAACAGCTTTGAAGCCTTTCGCTTTGTGATTTAAGGTTGTCATAGTTGTGATACTGCTGGGCAGATAGACGGACCAGAGTTTACGTCCTTTTGAGGAGTAGCACACTAGACTGTTGTTCATGCAGCCAACAACCAATGTCTTTCCAATTCGCTCAAGGCCAACAATCTGGGAACCAATCTCAACACAGGTACGTATTGGCTTGTTGCCTTTTTTGATAGAATAAATATTTCCATCACGGCATGCAGTAGAAATACGAAAGTCCACATCATACAAGCCTGACACAGACACAAACACTGGGACACTTGGTAGGCTTGCTTTTGAAAGAACAGTGAAAGCTTCAGGATCAAGGATGTAAATATCTTTGCATTCTGTGCCAACAACAAGACAACCAATTGCATCATCATCAGGCATGGTTTTCTTCATGGTCGTCAAACAAGTGATGACAGTTTGACGTTTTAATGGAACTGACTTATAAAGCTTAGCGAAACCTTCTAATTCATCTTCCTCCAGTTGGAGAAAATGAAGCGAGCGGACAGTAAGTGGTCCTTCACTGCCCTCACTCTGCAAACTTTCCAACATTTCCTGCAGCACTTTAACATCAATTTTATCACCACTGACTTGGTTCCAGAGATCCTCCTCCACAGAGTTCACTTCCAATGGCGGCAGGGTGAACTTGAAATATGGCCGGAGATTCTTGTAAACGTAAATGAATGGCCCAGAGGCTACTGCAACTGCAGGGGTTCGTGGTTCATTTGTATCCATGTAGAAAGTCACCAAACCTGTTGGTAGATCAATAATAGAACTTTCTACCATTAAGTTAGTTCCTTTAAAAACTTTTAACTTCATTTCATGGCTTTGATTTCCCAAATCAGCAACCAGCAGTTTATAGTCACCATCTGCATGAAGATCAGCAAGGGAGAGGCATGAAGTGAGAGTATTCAGTGATGAAACAGGATCATGATGAGCATCAAGCCATATGCTACAATCATATTGCAGATCGTTAGTTCACATTCAAGTCTGGTTTTCATATTGTTGTAATTCATCAACGATGCCCAACCGACCCCATTGTTCGTGCTCATTCAGAAAGTAAAATGATATGCCCTTACCAAGGAAATCATTTTCTTCATCATTAGTCACCAAAAATGGATTGGAGAACAACGTCGATAAAACACAATAATTAAAACCAAGCTTTCGACATAATTTTATAACTATTTTATTTAAAGTCTTGCTAATTCTCTATATTTGAGATTACATTTATCTTGATGGCAGGGCATATTGCTCATTTATACCAAGTTGTACAGCTTTGTAAAATGTATTTTCATTCAGGCATTAATGTCAAGTCTGTCATCAAAACGTCATAGCAACAAAAATGGACGCCGTAGCGCTGATGTAGTATAAACCTCTACCGTTACATGGCAAGAATAATGATCTCGCAAAACTAACCTTGATTCCTTGCTTCCTGTGTTATCACTGCTAGAGTTGGCAAAGCTCATCATCCACGTTAAAAATTACCACAAAATAGAATAAACAGACATATTGAAAATAATTTTATTTTATTTGGCGTGACAACCCACGAAACTCCCAACCTGTTCGCGGGTGCCAATTCGTGGGTACCACGCATTGCAACCAACATGTCCCTTATTTTGCGAAAATTTCGCAAAATGATGTAAATTACAATTTACAAATGAATATCTAAATCACCTTTTTCTTCGCAGTTAAAGTTCATAAAGAAGGACTTTTTCATTCCGCTTGTTTTGTTTTTATAATTACACCTGAGTGCGTAATTTTAGTCCAGTTTTTTACCACGAGTTATTCGGCTACGACGGACCAAAGGAATGCGAATGACGCATAAATAAAGAACAGAGAAACTCCAGAGGAATAAAGCTGAAGGCATATCACCCAACACTTACACCACCTAAAATGGTCCTAAACGACACCGCAACAACAGCAAGAAGACCCCTCGGTGACATGTACACTTGTCATGCTATCGAATTATACCATACTGCAATTTTCGCAATTCTCCCATGCAATTTTTGCGCGTCGAACTTCAATATTCAACCAAACAATTTGAATTTATTTAGATTGTTAAAATTTAAATATTAGATTTTAAAATTTAGAGTACAGAGTTGCTCCAAGTCACGCTCGCATCAATGAGCGAGGCTTCGAGCAATTCTAGCTTTTTCGGATTATAATCAAATACACGACTAAGGTCAAAAAACTCGCAGAATTTTCTTGAACTTAGTCGTCAATCATGGTGATCGAAGACTTGAAGGGGACCTTTGGGAAACCTTTGACTCCCGTCAGTTACTTCAAGCAAATGATATTTCCCAAATTCGACTTCAATTCCCAAAACTAAAGCTGATATGTTAAACTGATTTAGCTCTAATTTTGATTCATTAG
>JAODVQ020009686.1:0-21662 GCA_025400075.2 Phenganax stokvisi
TCGTTTCGTGTTTTCCTCGCTAGGTTTGCTTGTCACTAGTCCCTTTCATACATAACTGTAGGGAGCCACCTTAAGCTGACACAAATCTCTTAATATGAATTTTCCAGATTAAACTCTGATATTGATACAAAATTGCGCGTATAATTATGTGATTCAAAATGATGAGTAATTTTTTTCCAATCACATGCACTTCACCTTTTGAAATTGCTTCCTTGCCGTATTTCGATCTTTCTCGCGTGTAGCGCTAGTAATATGATCGTGAATCTCCCCTTTGTAGACAAAAGTATCATTAGCCAAGTCCGAAGCAGTTTGGAAATAATTGTGCTTTTGACCATCAACATCTTTTAACTTTTGAAGAATAAATAGTGCTTCGCTGGTTGTAAGTACAAGTCGTTCTCGCGTTGCATGAGAGACCATACGGCCTTCGTTAATCATATCCATGAATGCCGAGCCAGCGTGACGCTGTAACGAATTCTGCCATTCCTGGGAGCAAAGCAACATGACAAGTTCAATAACTGATTCCGATTTAAGACAAGACAAACCTTCCATCAATAGCTCCTGGTTATGGCTGCCCACAAGCATTTTTGATAGGAACGAACAGAAATCCAAAAGAATTTCACGAAGTAGAAAGCCAGACGTTCCAAATGTGAGTTCTATCTTCTCCGACAGACTCATTCTGCTTGATAGTCTGCTAGTGAACACAGGACTACTAGGCTCTTTTTCAGCGCCAGTATCGAGGTCAATATGTTCCAGTTCACCGTTCTTTGTGCCCCCAGGGTGGCTAGACTGACTGGACGTACTGGTAGAACTGCGCGGACCGAGACTGATCACGGCGGTGTTGCGACTTCGTTTACCTGATACAATGATAAAACAACGTATTGAGCAAGAATCTGATGTCATGGATGCTGCCAGATAGTTTACTTCAAAATAAGAAAAGAATATGGCGGTTCAAAAGCTTAAATATGATTGGTGTTGAAAAAAACATTTATTATATTCGAACTAAAGGAATGCATAAAGTCAATGGCAGCAAGTCATGCTATACAGATGAAACTACAGTGATTTGTTTTATGAGTCTGCATGTAAGAATATCATTCAAAATTATTAGATATTTGAAGACTTATATAGATGGTCCAAGTTCAACATCACTAAAATGTGTAGTACTCATGATGACAACAGCTATCTTCACTACTATAGGTAAAGGAATGCGATTGTTGTAGGCTATATGATCTCTAGAGCATTAATATACAGACACAATAATCTTTTGAGCAATTTGTCATCCAGGAAAGAGAAAATTCGCGGAAAGAGTCTATGAAAGTCGCACAATAAAAGGTAGATTTCCAGTCGGCACAAACTTTCGCACGATCGACATTTTGCGGTGGCTTTCTTTTGAAATGTGTCCTTTGAGCACATCCAATGAGATGCAGTCCGATTGGCAGCTGATAATTCAAAAGATGGTCGCAAAAAGTCCATCGCGCGCTAGTTTACGCTGCGTGGAAATCCGCCTTTAAAAATGCAGGGGTCGGTTGTTCGTACGCCGTTCAGCTTAAACGGAAGATAAGTCAGAATTTAAAAACACTCCCACACTTCTTCTAAAACTTTCAAATCAAATCTTATATAATTAAACTATAGATAAATACATAATAGTAGTATTCAGATAAAAACCTTTCCATTTCGTCGTTCAAGAAAGACATAAATACGATGTATATTTTGAACTTATATGCCGTTTAAGCTATAGCGTACGAGCAACCGGCCCCAGGCTCCTTGCGCGCACGTGGAAAGCGGTTGCAATGGAGAATGGCCTAGAAAGTTCGTTTCTACTTCAGCTGAAAGGACGCTACGACAAAAGAGAAACCAAAAAACGAAAAGAAAGAAAACGCTGGGTACGACACGCTATAGAAAAAGAAACTTGAGGCCCTACCTTCGGTAGCCGACGTTTCTTCAGTTCTTTTGGGACTGCCTGGAGTATCACCTTTCTCTTCCTCCAGTATATCACGGTATTTCGAAACTGTGAGAACAGCGACAAAATACACGACTGTTATTGCCAAGAACTGCGAATGTCGGCTGTCCTCGAAATCACGATATATCGCCGCACGGAGTCGATGAACATCCATATCTTGCAACAGTTTATCAGGATCAGTGATAGTCGTAAGGTAACCAGGTATATTCTGAACAACATTCTGTGAAAATAGTTTGAAATTTTAAATTAAGATATTTTAATTTATACAATAAACACAATAAATAATACAAAATATACATGGTGCATCAAAAATAACGTAATCTAACCTTGGCACGTTATTGTGCAAGAATCACTATGTTAACAAGTGTAATTATTTAATATATAGAAACATCAGGCTTTTAGCTGTTGAATGACGTGTTTCTCATAACATATGGAGCAAAAATGACAAAAAATGAGCGCAATGAAAAAGCTTGGTCAAAATCTGGTCAACTGGTCAAAATCGCATTCTTTCACCTCCGGGAATGGAGTTTAAAACTACCCAATATTGAAACTCAGCCTTCTTAGAGACTTAGGTTGGCCTCTGATTAACTATGCATACGCAGTTTTCCCGCACACGTTGCACATAGGCAATATGGTTCAACTCTCGAAAAAGCAAAGAGCGTTCCTAGTTAAATCTTTTTCGAAACTGGAAATTTACAGTGAAAGGCATGCTACGTCGGTGTCAACTGCGCATCGAAGAGACGGTGGCCACGGCGAAGGTGTGGGAGCACGATCTCGTAAGCTTTTAAGTTTTAAATGTAAATCATTTCTAATAAAGCTAGTTTTTGACTTGTTGATTAATCGCGTTTTCTTTTGTTTAGTATCTCAAAAATTAAGCGCAGAGGTGAAAGAGTGCAATATTGACCAAGCTTTCTCATCACGTTCGTATTGGCTCATTTTTGGGTCACGGATACTTCGAAGGAGTATTTGTGAGCCCTTGCTATCACTCTATTTCGATTAGCCAATTGTTTTGCGTTCTAATGGCCTCCGGCCTGCTTCTCGCGCCTGAAACTGGTCCGACCGGTTTCAGCAGAAGCTAAATAATGCATCATCAACGATTTGTGTTGCATAAATTTTATAATTTCGTCACAATATCAAGATGTGTTTGTACACTTTGTTTACGTTTAATATGTATGGTTAAATGGTGGTCACGAGTGTGATTTGGGATTTATCATCGCGAGTGTTGCTTAATATCCCATATCACACGAGTGACCATCATTTAACCATCTTATCGCATGACACAACCAAGTTTCATTTTTCCAAGAGACGTGTTAAATTTCATAGAGAAGTGAGTAGTGTCATAACTGGTCGGTTTTCGTGTACCTCCGCAAATGTGATAACTTGCTTCTGGAGGTCAAGGCTATATTTCTGAATTTTTTTGCCCATGTGAGAAATATCATTATTATTCAAGGCTTCCATTGCGTTTGTACTCATGTGGCACTGTGGACATCCTTAGGTTAAACTTGCAGCATGTGGGCTACAAAAATCGACACCATTTTAAGCGTTTTTAGACCTGAGAACCGCTTTCTCCTATTCGTTAACACGGTGTGAATGCGTTCAAAAATGAGACATCCCTTGCCAAACAAGGCGGACAAAGCACCCAAACTGGCTTAGAGACCAGCAAAAGCTGCAATTGTCGCAGCAATCCGTCGTCGTCTTCCGCAAGGTGTTCAAAAAAAGCGAAGCTTTTCAAATCCAAATTGCCCATTCTATTTATAAATCGTAGGAGATATTCATACGATTCGAATGCCTTGTAAATATTGTACTCTGGCAAAAGCTCAATTAAACACTGCGATCCTTAGTTTCTGATTCAAGACGCACCGATTGCTCGAGAGCTAGCGGCGTTTAATAAAGGGCGTTAAGTTTTAAAAATGTCAGCACAATTAACGTACGAATACTTGACACATTAACAGTTTCGTGCATTTAAAATTTACCAAACGAGAACCTGTAGGGATGCTAACCTGCCCCCTCAGAGTGGCCAATGCATCTATACAATAAATATTTGGCTATTGTTTGAGTACGCATGGCCAATTTGGGGTGGTCCACTGCAGTATCTTGAAAATGAACTCCATCGACTACAGGATGGTTGTATGAGCGCAACAGGTCTTCCCACGTGCACATTAGAATAATCGCCTTGCACAAAGACGTGACAAGCATACTCAGAGAGAATTTATGAGAGTTCGGGAAACTGGCCATATCAATCAGTAGATTAGATGGTAAATAAAAATGGTAAATAAAATAAAATCGTTAGTAAACGGATTCTAAAAGCGGCGCTAAATTGATCGCTTACGATACTTCTTTTCCCAATGGGTTTGTGAACCCTTTAAATTTAATATGCACTTTTGACCAGGTTTCTATAGAGAGATCCGGCATATGCGCAGCATGCGCAGTCTGCTTTTAAGCCGTCCCAAAATAACTTGATTTAGCCAAACGCTTCATTGTCAAAATAATTTCCATGCACGTGATCAAAGTATCCAGTTATAAATTTGGATCAAAATTCATTCACTAGTGCAACTGGACCAAACTTATTTACTTAATTCTGTTCTCCACAACTGGGTCAACCTAACTCAATCCTACGATTGGATGAAGTAACTCAGTTCAAGACCTGATTCAAAGCTCGTGAAAATGAACTAAAAGTACTCAGTAACGTACATGCTTTTGATTGCTTCTTTCTTTAAAGGTTTTACACAATGGCACACATGTATGTCCTTTCAATAGCTCATCGTATGAACTTTGTACTAACATCACTGAAAAAATAGTAAGTTTACGCAGACCATTGAACTACACCCAAAATACATGGAACGCTACCTGGAGCCACAAATTGAAGCCAAAACTCCGAAGTCGGCCCTAGTCTTTCTGCGCAACGGAAAACACGGTCAAAAAACAAAATAAATAAATATGCTCGGAAAACGAGTCAAACTTTGCCAAAAAACCAAGTTTTATGAAGCTACTGACCATATTTTTAGCAGAGAGTAACAAAAAAACACAAAGAAGAAACTATATGCGGGGTTTTTTTAATTTCACGAAAAAACTGCCTAAAAATAGCTTCTCTTTCGGCAAAAACGTACAATTAGGAGTGAAGTTTGTATTCCCACGAAAGAATCGCGAAACAGTAAACACGCGTGCCTGGGTGTTAAAATTTGGCTTCAATTGATTATTAGACAGTATTATTAAAGGTACCGTTCCATGTATTTAGCTCAGTGACGCAGACCCAACATTCATAGGTTATCAATTTGTTACTGAGCATGTTTAAAAAGGCGCGACAAAGCAGCTGCAATGAAAGATGGTCTTTTGAACTCATGCAGACTTCTTGAAGAGTTATTAAACACTCATCAGTACCTGATCAGTAGGTGGCTGAGTTGAAGCAATGATAGCTTTAATAGCTTCTTGAGTGTCTTTCTTAGTCTTAAAGCTAAGTCTTCTATGGTCAATTGGCACATGACGATGTTGCTTACGACGACACACCAAGCGGTTTCTCGCAGCACAACAGAGAGCTGAAACGCAATAGTGCATAAGGTTTTAGATGACAGCACAGTACATAGACGGGGCCGAGAAGAATAGTCAGTCTTATTCCTCATTGCAGAACCATAAGCAAAATTTACTAAGCAACCTTATTATTCATATACAGTATCTAATGAATTACTTTTAGGTTGGGGCAACATCCCCCCTGCCTACCCCCCAAAAAAGTCAAGAATGGCACCTTCCCCAAAGCACCATGTGCAAACGAGTTTTGCAACGTTCTTCGGTTATAAGAAGAACACAATAACTTTAACTTAAACAAACGGAAACTCTACAAAGTCAACTTTCCATTCAGGTAGCTCTGAAGTTATGTCACAGGCACCATGTTGGATGAATTTGACGAGGGATTTTTCTCGTTCGCAGTCAATCCAGCAGAGTGAAAATATTTTTGCTATGTGAATTTCATTGGGATGTTTTGATAGAGTGAAATCTCAAAGTACAGTTCGTGACAGTGAACACACAACGTTTATTTGCACTCTTCCACTTACCTAATCTTGTACACTGTCGCAGAAATCCACCAGTACTCAAATTCCTATTCACCTCAACCCCACCGAAACTGAAGTTACTCGTATACACGATGGTGTCCACAAGGTTTATGACACGATTCAAGAATGAGAACGCAGTTTCAAGCTGCATTCCTCCACAAGGCTGTATAACATCTTGCGAAAAGTCTGGAGAAGTTGCAGAAGACAGCAATGGCAGAAGATCTCCACAACAAAATATCATACTATCCGACAGAACAGAAATGAGGAATGCCAGATTCGAGACGTAAACAAAGTTTTCTTTGGCATTCACAAAATCCACTAAAGTCTTGCGTGTGTGACTAAATAGATACCATATATACATGATATGTTAGTACACTAGAAACTTACAAAATTCATCCACATTTCATGAAGAAAATTGAAGAGAAATAAAAAACATTAAGTATAACCAGAATTAGTGTTATTGTGGTATTGTGGTTACACTAAAACTGTACACTGGGGAACTCTGAGGAGAGGTATAGTTATGCATACTTTGTCTAAAATTGCTATTTCTGATATCATTTTACAAGGAGAGGAATCGTTAAATAAAAACATCAGAAAATCAAACTTACTCTTAGCTCAGCTTCGTGAAAACTGAAGTGGTCAATTATTAAGCAGACTAATTTTAGTAAATCTAATTTTAATGCCTCCAAATTACATCTCATTGGTACTGGTACAACAGCATCCGCAAAGATCTTTATTGATTTTCTGAAGTATTGACTAAGTCTTCCAAGGCCAATGGTTTGGAACGCATTTATGATATATGTATAGAATAATTAATTCTTGTAATGAAGCAAATGAAACTACAGCACGGTGGTCCTAAATGATACCAGTAGTTACTCTATCACACACGACAAATTAGTAGTACAAATTCGTGCCTTTAAGAATTCGAAAGCTCTTTAAAAGCAGTCAATTCATTGTAAATTGAAATAGCCGCTGGTACGGTAATTCTGAGCTCCTGATACCTATCAACTGCCAAGAAAAATTTTCGTGTGACCATGCTTATGACGTCAATATAAATATAACTGATTATCTAAGATTGTGGACAGTCCACTGAATGAGGTCATTCATGTCAATTTTTATTGGCAATGTTTTTTAAAGGCTGCTTTCCAGTCACATGGTTTCGACTCCCAAGTACACGCACATAAAAGTTTAAGTCTGAATAAAAGTTATCTTACAAATGACCACAAGAAGAGCAATTTAGAATTTTGAGTACTAAATACTTACGTGCACATGTGTTAATGTATTAAAAGTATAAAACTTCAAAGAATAAAAACTCTTACGCCTGTACGTTCACTTCAAAAACGCGCAACTGGAAAGCAGCCTTAATACACACTTGAACATACAATTACCTTCTCCAAACTTGCATATCTGCCTCAATCGCAAAAAGAATATCAGCCAACAAACGTTGATGCATAGGTGACCAAAGAAACTCAGGAATGAGGGGTCTTGCTTCGTGTGGACTGTTAGTTGGTGTGGTTGGAGAAGTTGGCTCAGCGTTTGTATCTGGTTGCCCATCAAGTTTCGTCGTCACATTACTGATATCAATAGAATGCGCTTTGGATACCCCGTTACTATCTCGGAGAACCTTATCACTAATTTCCTGTTTCTCAGTGACATTAGATTCAGTTGCAATCGTAGAATCTTTAGTCTCTTCGTCTTTAGTGTCATCGTCATCTTCAATTGTTTCTGTTGGTATTGCCTCTCCTGGTGGTTCCTTAACCTTATAAGCCTTGTTTTGCCCATCAGTTGTAGCAGCCTCTTTTTCCGACAACTTTTCGACAAGTTCATCGGCTGCTGCAGTATCATCAACATTTACTGTTTTCTCCCCCGAGGCATTTGCATTTTCATCATTCTCCGTTTTATGCAAAAGTTCCATTTTCGAGTTAGTATTCTCGCTTATTGCCTCTTCTAGTGTCCTATCACCCGAGGGATGTTCAATATCACCACTCATGTTCGACTTATTATCAAGATTATCTGAGTCACTTTCTTTAGTTGTGGTACCATCATGCTCAACTAACTCTACGCTTCTTTCTTCATCTTTGTTTTTTTCATTTTCAAATTTATCATTGTCAGGTTCTTTTGCCTGTCCATCACTCAAAGATGTAACAGTTGGGTTATCTGAAACAGTAGCATCGCCTTCGTTTATGTATGAAATTTCATCACCAATTACTTCGCACTCTTCCTGATTACTATCAGTCTGTTGAGAATTGTCAGCTGCAACTTCCTGCTCATGTCCACCCGTCTTTCCTTCAGAAAAGTTTTCTCTTGTTTGCACATCTCTAGTCTTTGTCTCCATATCCACATTAGCTGTGTTTGAACTTGAAGTCCAGTCTCTTTTTGCCTTTTGGGCATCACTTGATGAAGGGTCGGGGTTTAAATTAGCTCTGGGTTCTTCAGATATTCTTTCAGACTCCTCTTCTGCTTTGGATGACTGAATTATTGAAAAGAAGAACTGCTTTCGGTAATCTTTGTCTTGATCACTCTCAAGAGTTTGACTTCGTACATCCACCGTGGCTATATCCACCATTTTCTTCTTACTAGAGTCGCTAGTATCAGAACTCACAGACTGTGCTCTAGTCGGAGATTCAGCATTACCCTCCGCACCATTTTCTGGACCCGTCGCATCTTCTATGACAGTCGCCCATTTAGTGGCCAAACCTCGCTTAAAGAGCTAGCAAACACATTCAAAATAGTTTAATTGCCTATGTACTGACTAGTGTGCAACCGAAAAGTTGTTTAAAATGACCAGTTTTAAATTGAATTCTGCAGAGAATTTAAAATTTGTTGTATTTTGCCACAATTTTTGAATGAATTAAATACAGTTTAACTCACTTTCTAATTAGTGTAGTCTTTCTGAATTTTACCGAGGCTAACGCCAGATGATTGAGATCTTGTCAGCGAAATTATCACCAGACGATGCGACGTCTGAGATCGCGAATAGTCACACAAGATTATAGATGATTTTTACATGACATCAAAGCAGCCTTCTTGGTGTACAACTTCAAAGTTCCCCTGTTCATAGTTCCATAAATTTTATGGATTATTTATAATTTGCGCCAATATGGCGATTTATGACGTAAATAAAAACCACAATATTAGCCGGTGTCGTACTTTCATCACTGCTGGCTATGATGAAGAAAAAGTCGAAACTACTATCCGCTTGTTTGATTTGTTCTGATGGATCATGCTTCCCTAGCATGAACACCACCGTTCAGTCAAATTGTCCGCATAAAAAGCCGCAAAAATGGATCGTGCAGCGCTGGCGTTGGTTGTATAAAATTTTCGTTTTAGCTATATGCCACTTTGTAGCTAAACAGTAGTTAAATCTTGAATACGCAATTTTGGTTGGTTGATATTTGTGCTTAACTAAAGTTAACTTTTTATGCAACTGGCTCCTAGTCCTAGAGATGGTTGGACTGCGTAATGGTTAACTGAAGAAAAAACCCCGCACCTGTCCGTGCAAGATTGCCAGTGAGTCCACAAATATTCTCCATCCTTCGGGTTCATGTTGAAGAGCGTGGTGAAGAAGTAATCGAATGAGAGAAAATACTGTATCCGTGATCTTTTCCTGTTCTAAAAAAACAGCAAAGAAAATGCTTTTAAATTGATAAAAATAATTACATGGGAATCCTAACTTGTGACTTTTAAAGTTGTAAAACCGATAAGAACAAGGCCATAAAAACTAAGTATCATGGGCACATATGCAGAAGTTGCATTATCTCGCCTCACACAAAATAACAAAAGAAGCAAAATGGGACTGCGCGCTGAGCATAGCTTTATTACTTGTTAAGAGCGTCTTGGGAACTTTAGCATAAGATATGAAAGAAAAACTCAAAAGACACTGTTTAAACACAAGTTAGCACTACTTTGCAAATAACTTGAAAATAGCTAACTAACACTTTAATCAACAAAATATTATTGAACAAAATACGAAAACAACTTATTTGCACGACTGAAATTATTTGAGCTTAGTAATAAGCTGGCGTCTCACTAGAAATTTACTTCTTCGAGGCACATTATTTTTTTGTTTATAAACACAGTGAATTTTTGCAAGAAAAATTTGACCCAGTCAATACTTGACAAGTAGTCTATGTATCCCAATGGATAGGAAAAAGTGATGCATGTCGTCAACATGAAAAAAAGTACAAGGCTTGTCATGCCGTTTCCTGTCTCAAACAAGTTTACAGAGAAGCCCATGTGACACTATTCTGCAATAAACCATACATAGCTACATAGCAATCTAATTTGAAATGTGTTCTCTCGGCTGCCAGCCAATAATAATTGCAGGTTCTAGTTTGCAGCGTAGATTGACTTAAAAGCCTTAAGTTATTGTAGACCGCGTTGGAAAACAACAAACCTTACCTTGTCTAGAAATAGTATATTCAGATTTTTCCTAACCGCAGAAGCAATCAAGGCTGTACTACGATTTATTTAAGAATTTCAATATTCATAAAGTAGACTGTAAGCTGCCAGGTCTTGCAGAGGGGAGAGGTTGTAGAATGTAACGTATTTTTTACGCTTAGCACCTAGTCTTATTTTGTTTCTTTTCTCAAAATGACGACGCATGAAACTGTGTATTCAATTGTACGCCATTTCACTCGAATTTGTTATTTATGCCAATTAAATATTGTAGAAAACACTATTTTTCCAAAAATGTCCTCTCTTTTCTTTTTCTATGTAAGGTACAACAAATTGCTCTCTGAAAGATTTAGATGCTCTGTACTGATGCTGTAATCCACCTTTTTCGAGGTTGTCCGACGAAGGTAACACGTGTAGCGTAATTCGAAACAGTCGGACAAACGAGCGTCGTGTTTAATTCTGTAAACTATAGTAATTTGTGATTATCGATAGTCTCAGCAAAACATCATCTTAAAAACAGAGTATAACTAAAGGAAAAGGAAGTAAAAACAAATTTTCGCAAGAAAAGCTTTTTTACAGAGGAGCAATGAGCTGGAATAATTTAGATGATAATATTTTAGATAACTTTAACTCTATTTCACTCAATTCTTTCAAAACAGGTCTACTTAGTTTTTGCTCTTCATTATATGTAAAATTCTCGGTATTTACGTTTACTTTTGTTTTGATATATGTTTATGTAGATAGAAAACACGGCCCTATGAAAACTAGATCCTACTATCGTGTGTTGTAAATAAATGCAAACAATAATAATAACAATAAAATTCAGTTCAAATATGAACAGTGCTTCCAAACACAATCATTTTAAGGATATGTCGCTCTCCGACCTGAAAGAATATTTAGAAGCATGAGGCGCTCCAAAGACGGGTTATCTGAAACCAGCATTGGTTGCCGGCGAACAACCTCGAAAAGGGTGGATTGGTTGGTTTGTATTACGTCACAATTCAAAATTTTGTTCAGGCTAGTTTCACTGCATAGCTGTAAAAGAACCGAAAACCACGTTTCACCCTCCGATCCTCATATCTAACCCCTAACCCGAGTTTATCGCCTCCTCTGTAATCGCACTATCCGCATCCGCGTGTCATCCTGACCCCAGACTTCACTATGACATTACATTTGACGAATCATGCATACGGCATTTTCAATTTCTTTACCCAAATTAGATCACTTCACAGGAGCCTTTAGCACACAAAACGTGCGCAATGTTGCAGTGCATAATTTGGAATGCAGGAATTTACGATGTACTCTATCAAAACGGAAATTACATAACACCACTTTGACTTGAAAACTCAGCTTAATAAAATAACACTTTTCGTTTCGTTTCAACTTCGCATGAAATCAAGGACAATATTTCAAATTTCAATGATAGCACATTCAATATAACAAAGACTCCGCAGTTAAGCTAGAGTGATCGTGTAGAACAGGGGCAAGGTAAGATGACATTAACATTGATATTGTGTGGAAGAGTAGAAGTTCTGCGCTGAGACGTGTTTCAACGGATGCAAAAAATACGCAACATTGTTGATCCAACAATGTTGAAAAAACGTTGGAGGAAAAGCCTGAATGAGCAAAATCTACCATTCTTAGATGAAAAGAATCATGCACTCTATCACATGACATGGCTGCAAGTTCTGAAACGATCGAACTTCTTCGCCAAACACGATAAAGTGTCATTGACGGTTTCAAACAAACATGGCAGTGAACGTCCACAAACATGCTGTGAGGTTACTTTGAACAGAGAATCTTAAAGAAATATTAAGGTCAAACGTCTTATGTCGTGTTTAGCACTTTAGGTGCGCCAATAATGCAGTCAAAATACCTATACCGTACAACAGAACATTGCATATACATGTGTTCAGAACCACAGCGCACCCTAAGTTAGCAAGATTCAACATGGCAGTGGTTCACCACAAGCTTTACAATCTTGTCATTAGTTGCGAGGTTTGAGATTTCTTTCAATTCTACCATGATGGTCTTGCAAAACAAAATCATTTGAGAACAGTGATATTTAGTGTACCTCAACTTTTACGCCTTCAAACGTGATCACTTGAGGCGAAATTTCTCATGAATACTTGCGCGTAACTTTCAAATAAATTGTAGCTTTAGAAACCCTTAAAATGAAGGTGCATATAGGAATATCATTTTCATATTTATTGGTAGGAATGCATTCGTTTACACCCCGTATTGTCAAACATGGCAACACAATGTAGCAACAAACTAATCCATTTTAGAATTGCTAAACAAACTATTTTAACCTGAATTGTCTGCTGAAAAGTTTGAAGTCTATGCTAACTGTGGGATATAATATATACGTATTTTACATTTTCAAATGCAAAACAGCTGAACAAGTACAGTACAAAAAATTGAAGCCATGCTCCGCTGGGTTTCGTTTAGGTTGGTGAATATAGCTGGACGACATTCAACTCTTAGAGCCCTCAGTGACGGAGCGCTTTGATTCTTGATCCAAAACAACCAAACGTGAAGGGCAAAACTACTCGCAATTGCGTGCATAATGGCGTATTAAGCGCTACAAAAAGACAGACAATGTTGTGGCTTCCGTTTATCTTGCATTTCTTTTATGGCTTACATCTAGTATAAGCTATAAAAATACTACGCCGTCTAGCTGTTCTGTCTATCCAAAATTCTTTCATGCTCACTTCTGAAGGATTAAATAAATATAAGACTTTATGGAAACATCAAGTTGCGCCCTCGGTTCCAAGCTTGCTGCTTAAAATCTTGTTTTCTTGCTTAAATAACTGCAGAAGTAAGCAGACTAGCCAAGTTTCAAGTGCGTAATATTAAAAATATCTGGAATTGAACATCGTACTATTAAGAAAATCTCTCTTTTGAAATAAAACCCAAGACAAATTTGGTCGTTAATTACTTTTTAATATATTACTCTATTAGGGGCTTATGTAAAGGCATCAGATGACATGGAAGCATACCAGACCGGCTATGACGATGAACGCTTTCAACATCCAGTTGCTCCGAGCTTCCACTGTTGTATTTGTACAAATGTTTTTAGAGATCCTGTGATGTGCCGCCGTAATGAACACATCTTTTGTCGAGCATGTATTACCAAATATCTTGAACAATCCCAAAAGTGTCCCACATGCGCTGAACCACTCACAGTCCATACATTGAGACAAGCAACGCGAACAATAGCAAACTTAGTGTCTGAGTTGAAGATACGTTGTGAATTCTTTGAACGTGGCTGTGGAAAGTTCATCGAATTGGGAAGTCTGGATGGACATCTTAGGGAGTGCGAGTTTGCTCCAGTTCCCTGCTCTAACAAAGGATGTAAAGTTGAAATGAACAAGCAACATATACAGCACCATGAAACGAAAACATGTGAATTCCGCAACGATAAGTGTCACAACTGCTGCAGTATTCAGCAAGAAATGCATTCAGCCAAGGTGAGTTTGACGGCTATAAAAATGAGGTTGGACGGAAATGAGAAAAAGTGGCATGAAAATGAAGGGAAGCTGCGAAGACTTGAAGAAATTACAAAGGTATCAATGAAGGAAATGGTTTCAAAATTCAAGCTGGTGGAAAAGCAACTTAAAAAGCAAGAAGAAAGCAATCGGCAACTTGAAGCCAACAATGTTGACATGAAGAAAAGTTTAGATGAAATCACGAAACACCTTGAAAAAATATCTCAACAAACACTGAAAGAGCTTCGAGCTGAAAAAATAAAGAAAGGAAACGCAGAAGCTGACGTAGTCGACAAAGAGCCTAAAGTGGTTGTAGTTGGAAGTTATGACGGAAAAGAACGTTTGAATTCTGTTGAAAAGTTTAACTTGTCAAATAAAACCTGGACACGGCTACCATCAATGAACGAAGGTCGCGAGGGCGCATCTTTAGTGGTTCACAACAATCAGTTAATAGTTATGGGAGGTTATACAGAAGGTGGGGTGACCAAGACAATGGAAACAATATCATTGAATAATATTCAAACTGAGAAAGCAGCACCTTGGAAAAGGTTTCCAGTTGGGTTACCAGGACGGTTGGTGGGTCACTGTAGTGTGGTGTACTATGGAAAGTTGATAGTGATTGGTGGTTACGATGCCGATAAACATGCATGTTCTGATAGTATTACTAAGGTGTCTCTTACCCCACCATATACTTCTAAACTGTTAGCTACCATGCCACAGAGAAGGTGCCGTCACAGTATTGCATTATTTGGTGATAAGATTTTGATTGTTGGAGGAAGCGAAGGTAGGACATATACGACAAATCTTAACTCGGTTTTGCTCTATGATATAACTAAGAATGAATTAACAACATTACGACCTCTGCGGTGCCCCGTGAGTGACATGGCTACTGTCAAATGGGGAGGCGACAATATTATGGTTATGGGAGGTACTAGCATAGATGGTGAAGCATTAAACGAGGTTTTAGTGTACAACGTCAAGACACAGACGACCTACGTTTTACCCAAAATGACGCAAAAGAGGCGTGGATGTGTGGCTATAACAGCCAGTAACACTGTCATTGTTATGGGGGGTCACGATGGATCAAATCGATTAAAAACCGTAGAAAGTTTTAGATTTGATCGCTTTATCTGGGAGAGGTTTCCAGACATGCATGACGTGAGATTCAACGCTGCTGCAGTTGCATGGTAAAAGTAACTCATGTATTATAGCGACCACTTATCTTTTATGAACTTCACTTAAACGCAATAATGCTACAGCAATATTGAAGTAAACGAGAGGCAGTATTTAGAAAGTTACAATCGTAGGTTTGTTTCGAAACTAATATATTCTTTGAATGACGAAGTACTAGACAGAGCAATGTAGAACTGTAATTTTTCTGCAACTTGCCTCACAGCGACATTGCCAGAGAAATTGCATACAGCGTTGCAGAGAGTAGAACTAGGATCTACTTCTGGCAACATTTTCAGCCACTAGTTGTGGCATTGCGCAAATAATTGCAATGTTTAACAGTCTTTGGATGGTTCATGGAGCTTTCGATGATGCAATGATATGTTCATTGCACACAATGTTACACGACCCAAAAAAAGTCTTTTTCAAACTTGTCTGGCAAATGCCGTTTTTCGAACACGAATTTGCACCGTGTAACAGACGCTTAACATTGACGAATAATAGCTTGATTACGCTCATCACAAACACCAACTATGAAAAAAAAGGTCCCCAGCCCAGCAGATAAGTTGAACGGAATGAACAGGGAGTCTATTCCTTGTAGAGGAAAGTTGATGTTCTTACCTTTAGTTTCTGGTTCGAACTCCGCCAACGATAGCAGGTAATCTTGCCAACATGAAATCTGCAAAAAGTATCTAAAAAGAAATTCGTCGTGCAGAATCTGCATGCCCATATTTTTCAGCTAAAGACTACGCAAATGAAGAAAATACAATCCAAATGCTAAAATGGAGAATATAAAACATTTTACAACAGATAAAGCCGACTTGCGCCAAATGTGGGTTATAGACCTCGTATCGGCCATTACTTGAATTTTCTACACGTTTCTTAAAGACATCCTGTTTGAGTTAAACATGTATGGGATGGTACTTGACTGGAATTACGTCGAACTGTCGAAGCAATGGTTGACGGCGTTATCAAGCAGATGGACTATATACAGTTTTAAGACCAGTACAGGGGCAATTTCGAAAACTGAACTACAAGCTATCTGTCATGAATCGAAGTAGACTTGCTGCAAATCTTAATTGGTGGATGCCCTCTATTGTTCAGTAAATGTACAACATAGACATTGTACAAAGAAGTCGTTCGTTAAAGAGAGGCGTGCAGCAAGTTCAGAATCAAACTAAATCCTTGCAAATGCCAGTACAGCGCTTAGGGTACTGAACTATAAAGTACGGCAGCGGTCAAAAGCTGCAATACAAGGAGGAATGTTGCAAAATTTGGAAAAGCTCTTTTGAATAGTTCATATCTTACGACAGAAACCAAACTAAACACCGATGGTGCACAAATCTTTAGCTGTAGTCAACATTATTCTCCAAAACAGTTTTAATAACAAACGATCTGTAGTACCGCAAACTTGCCAAATCTAAAGACTCTATTATTATAGTGACGCAACTCATTTTGCTCGGGATTGCATAGCTTCTTTCCATGTAATAGCTCTACGCTATTTCGTTCATATGAATCAGGTGCAGTATGTGGTAAATGATGTTAAATAGACTATTATACAATTTTGGACTTTATACCTGCAATTGCTGTGATTGTGGTTCAAGAGGAGCATCAAGTCAGATAAATACACTCTTTTGATATCAATCTTGCGAACATTGGACTTTTCTTCTGTTTCACTACCATTCTGCTTAGATTCTTCGTGGAGAATTAATTCAATGATGACAGGAACAAAACCTTAAAGTATAATCGTAACAGATTAATGTTGTGAACTGATAATTATTGAAACTGCAATATTACTCCCGGTAACTATCTTAGTAAGTACAGTAAAACTATAATTTTCATTCGTTAATTCATAAGATAACACAAATAGAAGCAAGCCTTTATAAAACAGGATAGAGTGAAGGTCATCAACAAACAATATGTAATCTGTTTGAGGAATGCAGCTTTATATAAAGGTAAATAACGCTCACTCTATATCTTCGACTATAGATTCTTTGCAATCACGAGAATTTTTAACCAAATGACGGGCAGGCCACAATGTTGTTGACGATTTTTTCCTTTCTGAGTGGATTGCGCAACAATAAATTAAAAAGAGATCGGACCTCTTTATCTCAAACTACAGTTGAAGCCAACTGAAAAGTTTTCAACGGCCATTTTCGAACTACTTGCCCGTCATCTAAAATCTCAGAATCACATGATTGAAAACAACCTATAAAGCCTGTTTTCCACTTTGTCTGATGCATTCACGCGCTTTCTTTAGCTGTTAACATGAATATCTCGAAAAATCACCAACAAGAACAAGATAGCCTGCGACACTTGCCGCCGGGATAGAATTCATTCTACACCAGTGACACTGTCACTATAGCAGTCGATGTTTGTTGCTAGCTAGCCACCTCTCAAGACGTTCATAGCGACAGCTAAACTGCACGTTTGGACCTCCCCAAAATTGAACTCGCCAGCCCATATCCGCTACCAGATACGGACCGGGGGGTCCACATCAACTAGCAGATATGGACCTATGTTGGTTGGGGTTAGCGTTAGGGTAATAGCACGTGTGTAGATTTATAGTCCTTGCGTTGTATTGTTCGCCAACAAAGGTTGTGTACACTTCCGTAACCTCATTATATATAACGATATACCTTCATCATAGGCAGCTTACAAATACTCGTAGGATTTTTGCAGAAATTTTGTCGACAGTGTAATGATTGTTCACAAAACTTCCGTGAAAATTCGACTTGTACGTCTGAACTTCCTGTGATTTCTCAAGAGGGTCCAATTTTGCTGAACGGGGTACATATCATCTAGCCGAATGCACCTTAGGGGTCTAGATCCGCAGGGAGTCCAAATCTGCTGTTACAGTTCTACTAAGTTTTAATACTGAAAATTTGGCGCCGCGTTGTGGAATCCCGTTCGGTCTGTTTGGGCCTTTATAACGGATTTATCAAACTAATTCAATCCAGCACGACGGTATTCCGCGTTAGCACGCAACCGGGGTCTTAATCCTACAGTACGTTATAATTATACAAGTGGAGATTTTTGCAACAATTATTTGTCAAACACGATGCGAATATTTCAAAATAAAAGCCAAGACAAAGTCGAGGTTTTTATTTAGCGATATTCACAAAGCGTGAGGTGAATAATTGTTTTCGTATAATTATATAAATTATGACCAAAAGTTAGAAAAGTTTCCTTGCAAATTTTTCTGAAAGATTTTTATTTAATTGGCAAGCACTTTGAAAAAGTCACTAAGGTATGGCTGCGCAACAATCATGTCATCAGCAACTAATCTGCGTGGCGCACTCTTTGTAATTTCCTTTGTGATTATGCAAAAACTTAATGTTACATTCACGCACTTGGATTAGTCAGCAAATACGTCGAGTCTGGTTCTGGATGGCGATCAAACCGAATGTGCTTGTAAACTCTTCCAGTCAAAACCTAAATGTACAAAATAAACAGATTGTTAGCAAGGCATTCGCAATGATGAAATGACATAATTCCCTTTCAAGAACTTTTGAAACTATTTACTATTTATGAAATTGTTATAACAATTTTGTACCGTTTTTAGTCTTCAACGGATTTCAAATGAAATCAGTAAACTGTCGGCCATTCTAGATTCTCAGTAATATTCATAGCTGGGACATAAGCAGGATCATGAGAAACTTTTCGTAGCAATATCATGAGCTCAAAATCAAATAACTAGTATAGCTATTTCACTACAAATTAAATAAACTGACTGGCTTCAAAGAGCTGTTGTTTTCATTTTTTATTAAAAACTACAGTGCTATATAAGGCTTTTCCTGCTAATGACGCGTTGATTGAACAGCAGTCAGAGGATCCAATTTACTCTATAGGTGGCAGAGGGAAAACCTTTTGTAAAAGAAACTTCTAAAAAGCGCTAAAAAAGTATGGAAAGACGGAAGAGATACTTTTGCAACGATTTTAAAAGTTCTTTAACATAACCAAATAAACGCACAGTACGATACTATAGAGGGTCGCCTCAACGCTCAAGCTACTAAAACTTCAGGGGCCGCTTGTTCAAAGCCGGGTTAGCGTTAACCCTGGGTTAAAAATTAGCTAGCTGTTTCGTTTGTGCATTTCAGTTTGTTCATTTGTTTCAAAACTTTGCAAATAAAGGGATCCTTTTACATAGATTAGCTATGCATAAAACTTTTGTCAAGTTAGTACAAACTTTTTTCTAAATCAGGGTTACCCTAATCCAGCTTTGAACAACCGACCCCAGAAGACTTGATGCTGAATTTATGGTCTATCTAGTCAAAAACATCAGGACGAGATAATGACAAACAAAATGAGATTACAATTTTCACGTAGCGCTGTATATCTACCCAGGTTTGACCCACGTTAGTTTGAAGCCTACTTCAAAAACGAGTAAAACTAACCCGGCGCGAATCTGCAACAGACACAGGTAGCCGCTACACGACGCATTTGTATCAAATTTAATTCAGACGAATTTAATTCATTCAATTTAGTTGAAAGAAATTTTGTCGCAATATCCGTCCGGGTCAGCGACGAAAATTCATCTCCAAATCAAACGATCGATAATCGGCGAATATATTTAAAACGTAATTAATAAATAGCATGTACGTATAAATGCTCTTTTCTTGAGATAAAGAAGTAATAAATTCTATCTTGAATATCTTCTCTTTCTTTGCAAAATAAGTATTTATCAACATGCAGTGAAAAGAAAAATCATGGATAATTAATGGGAGAACTAAACGATTGAGTATAGTAGACATATTCTGCGACGTGAACATGACGTGAGCGATAACCAACAGCAGTTAATTCACACTATGCGGTCCTATGAATCTGACCCATATACATCACAACTTAACAGTAACCATGTCCCTTTTCTATTGAATCCCAACCATCTTCCCCTTTTTCAGTTCCTATGGTACTATCCCATGTGTCGAACTCTCCCAAATCCACCGCCTCTTACGTCCACACCGACGATACCCCCGAAATACTAAGCCATTTTAATACTATGGTTAAACGACCTACCCCATATTACGAGTCCAAACCTTACCCAGATCATTTCCGCAGTCGATCCAAGTCCAGGTCTAAAGACATCGTCAGAGAACAACTGCGAATAATGCTTTAAACTACTTTCTCTAAATATCTGCTCCCTCAAAAGTGAGTAATCAGTCTTCTATGACTACGTGTGCGATGTCAAGCCTGAGCTCATCGCCGCAACTGAAACTTGGTCTAATGATAAAAATACTGAAGCTGAAATGCATTGCACTCTTCCAGGGTACTGTTTACTAGCCTACCATGATTGTGCCTCGAAGGGTGGCGGAACTGCCCTGTTCTACAAAGAAACGCAGCCGGTTGTGAATTACCTATAGACCTCCATATGATCATTATCTATAGACCTCCTTGTGCTTGAGCTTGTCCACTCTTATATCTGGGACATTCTTCGAGGAAGTTACGGATTAATTCGAATCGGTTGTTCTGTGTTCACATTCGTTTTTAATTACAGTCGATTTTACTGTAAATGTTGATGACCCCATGCACTGATGTTTTTACTCTAACAATTTTATCATCTGCACAAGTCGTTTGACCTAAAACAACATGTTTACAATCGAACGCATACACGAGGTACCGGACTTTGTTACCAAACGCGAGGTGTTGGACTACCAACACGATACCAGGAATAATCACGAACGACCCTAGAACTGATTTCTGTATATCCATCATGTGCAGTCTATTATTGTTAAGGCTGCCCTTATCTAAGAAGTCAGTACATTTCAGGGCCAGTTGTTCAAACCTGGGTTAGCGTTAACCCTGGGTTAAAACTTAATCAGCTCTTTGGCTTGTGCATTTCTGTATGTCCTTTGTTTCAAATCTTTGCAAATAAAAGCATCCTTTCACATAGACTAGCTTTGTGGAAAAATTTTTTCAAGTTGGTAAACAAGCGGTTAAAAATTTTGCGTCAAAATTTTCGTTAACTCAGGGTTAACGCCAACCCACCTTTAAACAACTGGCCCAGAAAACTAAATTATTTTCACACATCCTCGTTCAAAGATGATATACAGTCGTCCAATCCTCTTTCTCCAGTGTACTCAAATATCAAGAAACTCGTGGAAAGTTTCAACACAACCATTTTAAGACTGCTAAAGGTACATGCCTCCCTTTTAGTAAAGACCATCGTAACAAGGCCACGTGTTCCATCGTACTCAGATGAAATTAAAGCGATAAAAAGGCGCCGAAGGAAAGTGGAAATATTGTGGACAAGTACGAAAAGAAATCCGACTTAAAGCAACTTAAATGCATTAAGAATGAAGAAATCATCTAATGCAAAACCAAAGCATGATTTCTACACATATATAGTAAATGAAAATTCTCACAACCAAAATAAACTGTTTTCAGGAGTGAAGAACTTATTAATGCCTAGAAATAACTAACTTTTTCAGATCACCAAGATATGAATCATCTCGCAAATGAAGTTGGTCAAGGTTTGCTTAAAAAATTGAAAAAATACGCTCTCTACTTAAACCAAATGATTACTGCTCGCCAACAAGTTCAGCAATCTTACACCCACTACTACATTTTTTTGATCCTGTTAGTCAGAATGAAGTACTCAAACCA
>JAODVQ020009791.1:0-21661 GCA_025400075.2 Phenganax stokvisi
CATGGCAGCGGAATTAATTTTCTAAGCAACTTTTGATGCCACAGAATACGGCCTAGTTGCTGGATTTATTTTTCGCTCGAAACAATTCGCGTAGTGGAAAACGGGATTTGGCTCTGGGCTTAATAGATTTCTCGACTAACAGCATTTTTTTCCTGTTTGGCAAAGATTTTGGGATTCTGCTGCAATCTTAAGATTTGGGACTTTTCATTTATTCGCATGCAATCCAAATAGGCCCATAAGTTGCAAATTTGCCAAGGCTATAATTTTATCGCAGCCCGACGGCGTTAAAAAGAGTTATGGACAAAGGTGAACAATGAGCCGTACATAAAAGAGCTATGGACAACGGGCAAAAACGAGCCGAGCTCGATCGCAAAAAATGAGCCACGCACAACCATGAAAAGTCGCGCACAACGGCCAAGAGTCATGCACAACGGTAAAAAGACGCTTCAACATTTCTTACTCTGAAATTTGGGCATCAAAAAGCGTATCTCAAGGTTTCAACATTTAGACTACGTTCACAACAGGCCGGGGTAAGGTTAGACAAGAGCACAAAAAAGTCGAAATTGACCGTGTTGCTCACATTTCTACATTGCGGTGCAACAGTGTTTGAAAACGTCACTTTTGCCACTACAATAGAGCACGGTTTCCAAACCGAGCGAGAAGAAAACGGAACGCTTCGCGGCATTGTGTGAACACCGGTTCCGTCCCTATTTTGACGTTAAGTACTCAAACTTATTTTGGAACATAATTTCGAAAACAAATATGGCTAATTTGGTTCACTTGTTGGTGTTTGAAGCCCTTGCACTATAAATTTAGCAAGTGTGAATACAGCGAAACCGTATCG
This sequence comes from Phenganax stokvisi, assembly GCA_025400075.2. Classification (NCBI taxonomy): domain Eukaryota; kingdom Metazoa; phylum Cnidaria; class Anthozoa; order Malacalcyonacea; family Clavulariidae; genus Phenganax; species Phenganax stokvisi. The sequence goes on from JAODVQ020009791.1 coordinate 845, forward strand.
AAATTCCAATCGGAATGGTATGAACAGATGAGAAACGTTGCGCTATTATTTCATTCCGGCATGTGAACTTTAGTCTTAATGGCAGAGAGGGGGGGACGGCTCAATTAAAAAAGAAGGGTGCTCATTTTTTTGCTCCAAAAAAGGGCGTTTATTAAAGACGAGGGGCATGATTGAAAGGGGGGCTGTGAACAAGTAATGCCAGAAGACAGAAATGTGAAAACTATCAAACAACTGAAGCGGAAACATCAAAACATATTAATAAACGTTAACAAATGAAATTACAGAGTTACACCTTCTTCACATTATTCCGTAGAGACGTTGACATTTGGAATTTCTTCAATAACTGTTGACTACAATCTGTCAACTCTTCAGTCTAAAGGTGGCAGTGTTGCCAGATAGGTCATTTACTCGTATTCAATGGATACAACATACTCAGTCTGCGCCACTTCAATGTTACAGCCATCATATTCTGCAGTATCACACAACACAGCGTCAGCATTTTCGACAGCGTTTGAAATAGTTTTGGCACTATCACCGCAAGTTTCAGTCCCACCACCATCCTCACACGCATTTTTTTCATGTTCTTCAAAGATATGATTGTTATACTGACGAGCAGTCGTGAATGACACAGCACATGACTCACAGCGGTACGGTTTATCACTATGAGTCTTCAAATGAGCCATCAACTTCGCTTTCACAGCAAATCTCTCCTCACATTCATAACAATAAAAAGGTTTCTCTCGCGTGTGTATTTTAAAATGTCTGTTAAGATCACCAGACTTGGTGAAACCACGTTCGCAGATTGAACACTTGAATGGCCGCTCTCCCGTATGCGATCTTTTGTGCACAATCAAACTTGATTTCTGTGTGAACTCTTTTTGGCAAATATCACAAGTAAATGGTGTTGATCCTGCATGGCTTCTTAAATGTCTGTCAAGATTACTAGACTCAACAAACGACTTATCACAGTTACAGCATTGATAGGGCCTTACTCCTTTGTGAATACGTTGATGTACTGAAAGATTGGACCTGTGACGAAATGTCTTTTTACACTCACCACAAGTAAACGGACGTACTCCTGAGTGTGTTCGAGCATGCGCTGCCAAGTTTGCCTTCCCACGAAACATTTTCCCACAGTCCTCACAACTGTACGGTTTGTCAGAGTTGTGCACCTGAACATGGCGCTCTAAGTGACTGAACTTTGTGAAAGATTTTTCACAGGACAAACATTTATAAGGTTTTTCAGCATTGTGTAGCTTCATATGGACTGCTAAACTGCCTTTGTATTTCATTTTTGCTCCACATTCTTCACAAGAGTATGGTCTGGAACCGTTATGCCACTTTACATGTACATCAAGATGTTCTTGTTTCTCAAAGGACTTCGTACACAGAGCACATTTGAAGACACCAGGATTTCCTGCCGACATCTTTACTATATTAGTAGAAAATGAGAAAATGAAAAAGTTCTACCTTATTGAACAATACTTTCCAATTTCGTTATAAAATTCTTTGGTTTGGTAACTAGGAGGCTTGGTGTGATATGTTTAGGGAACTTGCAAGGTAACAGGCCATACATGTATACCAATAGACCATATAGGCACTATTACATCACAAGGCTTGATGCGCGTTGGGTATTTGGAAATTTCCTACTCACGTCGCAGCAAGGCTAGTGGTCGTAGTGAAAGAAGATATTCTAATATGGCTACTGCCAGAAGTGAATGATTAGGGATTGTTTACTGTCTTTTGGAGGCTTTCTAACCTAAGAAAATTCTAGTTTTTTTGAGAACTTGTGCCTGAGTCTTCAGTAGTTGAATAGCCCTGAAATTCAGTGCAGTAGCCAGTTTTCTAGTGCAAATTTGACCAGCTCAAGCAGTGCTGTTCATTGATATATGCGTTGTGTTTCTGGTTGTTCCACCAGTAAAACATCAAATTCAAAGCTTTTTTCTATACTTTTCCCAATGTAAACAGCAATGAGTCAAAGGAACTTTGAATGACATAGATTAACCTCATTTCATAACTGGATTTCTGCTCACGATTGGCCAGAGAGTTTTGTCCTTGGATTTTCCCAAAGGATGGGAAACCTACATAAACAGACTTCCAATATTTGTTCATGAATGAACTGTGGAAGATTCTCCAGAATTTCGTCTAACCATACTTGAACAAAACAGACATATACATTCATCTACAACACCAAAGGTTGTTGAGAAGATGCAGCACCCCCACCCCCTTTTTGTCTGGTCAATGTCATGCTAGAAAGCCAACTACGACGCTAAATTTCAAGGTTATCCACATGCTGAAGACCCATGAAAGGCTTTTCAAACAATGAGAATGTTGGTTGGACAACGTGTAAAAGACAGTTAAATTCCACTTTCAACAAATTGGCATGTGGCCACCAAGACCAAAATTCACAGCGCACGTCATGCCCTGTGTAATTATGCAACAGACTATTACAACTGAACATAGATCAGTAGCAGAAGGTCCACTCAGCGGTGAATGCATCCTCGTTTTTTATGGAAAAATATGCAGTTACTGGCCAGAAAACAAAGTAGTGAGCCAGTACAGCATGTTTATTGGTCGGAAAATGTCACTTGGAATACGCCGGCCGACATACGTAATGCGACATGCGCGAGGGCAGAAACTTCAAAATTTCCGACTTCCGACGTACAGTAACTGAACCATCTCTATGGATTTTTATTCGGCGTTATTACTAAGCGGCCATTATAAATGGTTTACACTTCATTTCAGTGCACTTCCGTATCAGTATGTCATTCTACTATGGGCCGAGCCGAGCACTGACTGATTTGCTGTGGATCGCGAATTTTCTGATTTTAATAGTGATATAACTGATATTCAAGTTGAACAATTACGCTGATTCAAAAACACTTTCACGACAAAATTAAACTTACCATACCACCAAAAGCAAAAAATTATTCTAAAATACGGTAAAGTCACATAATTTCATAGCATTCTTCGGGCCAAACCCGGGCCAAAAGAGTGAAAGGACAAATAAACTATCATGATACGAATCATACGATGTACCTTGCAGACAGGACATTCGTTAAGGCTTTTTGTACATGAAGTACCTCCCAAATATACCAACATTTTACCGCTGGTCTTTATATTCCGGCACCATGAACCTCGTTTCTACGCTGTGTCACTGTGTCCCGGATTCTGATTATGAGCCATACAGCTGTTGTATTGATCACGATTTGATCTGTGATGAAGTAGAGACTGAGAAGTCGATTGTTTTGAAAAACTGCTTTGAATCGATTTTGGCGATATACAAGCTTTTAATTCTGTGAATTACGTAAGGAATAGAGGAGGCCAGTCATTTGATGGAAAATGAGTGAAGATTTTGATTTCAGTGACGAGGAATCTGCGCCTGAGTCAGACACTTGGGATGAAACATTCTCGAAGTTGATCAGCGCTAGTTTAGATATGTTGACTGAAGAAGCAAGTGGCAACGCTTGTGAGGTATGTGGGGCGACCTTCCCGTCACCACAAGTATTGGCTGCTCATGTAAAATCACATTCAGCGGATAGAGTTTGCTTCAAATGTGACGTTTGTCAAAAGATATTTTCTAGTTCCAGTGAATTGCAAGGTCACAAAGTAGACCATTTGTTAAGTTGCGATGTTTCTGATTCTGCGAGACGCTCTTCTGGCCAAGATTCTCTGGATGCCCATGTGAGGCACCAATGTCATGGCAAGTCAATTGAGTGTGATGTGTGCCAGAAGTCATTTTCCAAAGCTTCACATTTGAAAATACATAAAAAAGTCCACACCCGACCATATCAATGTGACCATTGCCAAAAAGGGTTTTTGAAGTCTAGTGACTTGGCAAAACATAAACTCAAACATAGAAAGAAATTCAAGTGCAATGCATGCAAAGAGACATTTTTCTCAAAAGCTACATTAAACTCCCATTACGACAATAGTCGTGAATGCAAAGAAAAAGCTTACAAATGTGTCACATGTGAGCAGACATTTTCAACCATTGATGAGCTAGACAGCCATAAGCAGATGCATACTTCCACTAGGGAGAGGTGCTTTCAATGTGATGAATGTGAGAAATCGTTTTTCAAATCCAGTCACTTGGCATCACACAAGAAATCACACACTGGATACAAACCTTATAAATGTGGCATATGTGCTAAGGCATTTTCACGAACCAATGATTTAATGTATCATTTAAGAGTGCATTCTGGAATAAAACCTTTTAAATGTGACAGTTGTGACATGTCTTACTACCGAGCAAGTGATCTGAGGTCTCATAAGAAAATACATTCTGACAACAATCCAAACAAATGCGATGTCTGTGAACTAGTATTTTCAAGAGCAAATGATTTACTCATTCATAAGAGAAAACATACTGGGGAAAAGCCCTTTGAATGCGATATTTGCCACAAGAAATTTGGGCGCAACAGTGATATGAAGTACCACAAGAAAACTCAGCATATTGAACCTACTGCAGAGAGAACTCACAAATGTGATTTCTGTGATAAATCTTATGTAACATCTAGGATGCTTTTATCTCATCAGAGAACACATGGTATTGGTAAGATTTACAAATGCGATGGTTGTGACAAATCATTTCCTACACCTAGCCGTCTTGCAGTTCACAAACGAACTCACACTGGAGAAAAACCTCATGTTTGTGATGTCTGTGGGCGAGGGTTTGCCAGAGCTTATGATTTAGTTATTCATAGACGAACTCATACTGGAGAAAGGCCCTACAAATGTGACACATGTGACAAAGCATTTCCTAAATCAACTCAATTGCTATATCATAAAAGATTACACACTGGAGAAAACTTGTACAAGTGTGATATCTGTGAAAAGGCATTCCATATGCCTGGTGTTTTAAAATTGCATAAAGCATCTTTTCACAATGGAGTCAAGCCTCATACATGTGACGTTTGCAGCAAGGGGTTCATGCGAGCAAGTGATCTAGTCATTCATAAAAGAATTCATACTGGAGAGAAACCATTCAAATGTGACACATGTGACAAAGCATTTGTTAAGTCTGTTCAGCTGGTTTATCATAAAAGATTACACACTGGTGAAGACTTGCTCCAATGTGATGTCTGCAAGAAACAATTCATGACTCCATCTAATTTGGCTAGACATAAAATTACTCATTCTAAAGAGAAATCTTTCCAATGTGATGTTTGCAGCAAGTCATTTTCTAAACGATGGGACATGAGAGTTCATAAGAGATCGCATGCTGCTGTAAAACCCCACAAGTGTGATTTCTGTGAAAAGTCATTCTCAAAAGCTAGTGACCTAAAGTACCACACTCGTATTCACACTGGTGTTAGACCACATAAATGTGACCTTTGTGAAAAATCTTTCACAAAACCGTCCCACCTTGTTGATCATAAAAGAACACATACAGGTGAAAAACGATACCAATGTGATATCTGCCAGAAGCAGTTTTCAAGGTCGAATGATTTGAAGTACCATTTGAGTACCCATTCTCAAGAAAAGCCATTCACTTGTGATGTAGGTCGTGCAGCATTTGGCAGTTCAACTTCTTTACTACGACATAAGAAACTTCATTGCAGTGAGGAAGATCATAAATGTCGAGTGTGTGAGAAAAAGTTTTCTAGTGCGAAGGAGTTGCGCCATCACAGAAAAGACCACATAAATCAGAGACGTTATAAATGTGATGAGTGTGAAAAAGCATATACTAGGACTAGTGACTTGGCGTATCACAAAATGACACATACTGGTGAAAAACCTTTCAAATGTGATGTTTGCGAAAAAGCCTTTATAAAGGCTAGTGCATTAGCCAATCACAAAGAAACTCATGCTGAATTCAAATATGAATGCAAAGTTTGCAAGAAGAGATTTCGTCATGCCAAAACTTTGAATGCACACCAGTGTAAGCAGGAGAAGTCTGAAGATAAATCTGATAGCAATGGGGGAGATTTGACTACTCATTCTCAGGAAAAGCCATTCAGTTGTGATGTATGTCGTGCAGAGTTGGGCAGTCTAAAGTCTTTACTGCGACATAAGAAATCTCATTGCGGTGGAGGAGATCACGTTTGCCGAGTTTGTGAAAAAGAGTTCTGTAGCGCGAAAGAGTTGCAAATTCACAGAAAAGACCACATCAATGAGAAACGATATAAGTGTGATCAATGCGAAAAAGCGTATACTAGGACTAGCGACTTGGCATATCACAAAAAGACGCATACAGGTGAAAAACCTTTCAAATGTGATGTTTGCGAGAAAGCCTTTATAAAAGCTGGTGCACTGGCCAATCACAAAGAAACTCACTCAGATTTAAAGCACGAGTGCAATGTTTGCAAAAAGAAATTTCGTCATATCAAAACTCTGAATGCACATAAGTGTAAGCCTAATGAATCTGATAACAGAGGGGAAGATCTCAAATGCCGATTGTGTGAGAAAGAGTTTGTTAGCGCTATGCAATTACGCCATCACAGAAAAGACCACATTAATGAGAAGCGTTATAAATGTGATGAATGCGAAAAGGCATATACCAGGACTAGTGACTTGGCATATCACAAAAAGACGCATACAGGTGAAAAACCTTTTAAATGTGATGTTTGCGAGAAAGCCTTTATAAAGGCTAGTGCATTAGCGAGTCACAAAGAAACTCATGCTGAATTAAAGTATGAGTGCAAAGTTTGCAGAAAGAAATTCCGTCATGTAAAAACCTTGGATACCCACAAGTGTAAAACAGTTGATGTTGAATTGGGAGCTAACAGCGCTTTGAGTGAGATTCAATTTGTTTGCTCCCAATGTGGCAGTAGTTTTAATTCCAACAAGAAACTTGACAATCACATGAAAACAGCTCATCAGTGACAATGAACTTAACCCCTGTACCATAGTATTGCGAAGCTGTTACGAAAAAGAGATGTTTCGAAAAGGAAAGAAATTTTCTATGAAGACGAGCTTAACTTCTGCTATGCGTGTTCAATAGTTAAATAATATTGAGTAACTTGCTTTCGTTAATTTTGAACTAAAGTATATTATTAGTAGGATAAAACTGGACTGATTTTGAACTAGTATTGTGTACTAATCGATTTTATACTTCATGAATGGTAACCCTAGCTGAATATCGTTTCCCTGACCCATTTTGCTTTCCATTTTCGCACATCTCATTCCAAATTGTCTTCACTGAACCTTTGCAAAACACCTGCGGGTATGCATGCCCTATAAGTTGTGTAAAAAATGAACGAAATGTCGCCAATTAACTCTATGGTGTTGAACAATTAACTCTTTGACATTGAAAAGCAAACTGTAAGACTAGCTATCGGGCGCAGTCACTCCAGTGTGATCCAATATGGAACACAAAACAGATAATGAAAAATTGGGCTGGTACACAAAGTCGGCCCTATTTTTGCGTGAAAAACAACGCATGCTTACATAACTGGAAGTGGAAAAACTTCCTCCTTTGCGTTGAACTTTTTGGTGGAATAATAATTTGTAAAATCGTTTCCGATCGCTTTAAAGTGAGGTATGTCCCGTGGCCAATATAGCTATTAGCAAGGTCAAGAAAAAGTAATTGTTTCCTTATCCAAAGCGGATTTGTTGCTCATTAAAGAATCCAGCTTTTGAAGTTGCAGCAGTTATGTTAATTACGAGTAAAGCCCGTTCTCCTTGTCAACCTTATAGCCTATAATTCTGTTTTTGTTGGCGCCAGAGTGAAAATACTAACTGTACGTCTTCTATGCATAAAAACGGTACAATATGATACGTACGATGGAAGTGAAAAATGAACCCAATTACGTTCTGGTACAGTTATATGATATAGTTATAACTTTAAGTCAAAACTCTGAAGCACTCAAACGTATTGACAGGTCAATATTTTGTCAAACTAAAATAAAAGTATTATTTGATGTGCACCGCCATCGCTACACTATAGAGGATATACAGATTAGGAAATCTTAAATTAGAAACTAAATCTTCTCACTTCCTTTCGTGATATGTGTGAGGAAGGTCAGTTTTACTGAACTCCCATGAGGAGAAATGTGGTAGGTCCAGTGATAAAAACAATCCAGAAAAACAGGTTCTTAAAATGCACGATTTATAGTTTGTGACGTCCGTGATGTAACGGCATGTCACTTCAACAGGGCTCATATAAACTTGTGAATTCGACAAAACAGTAAGGTTTCTTTGGATTGTCATAGTAACAAGAAAAACCCACATCAATATGCTATACAATATGCTATGCGCAACTGCAATTGTGCAAGTATCAACATTGCTATGCATAGTCTGTATAGCACAAAATGTGAATAGTTTTGTTAATGTACATGATCTCTTTCATGGAGATATTTGTGACTTTGGACTGCTCTATTCTCTAATTGCTGAATCTGCAAACCATTCACTGAATTTTTTGAATTGTTCAACTGAACCCAAGACTAGAGCAACAGGATGTTGATATAGTTTATTACTGTTAATATCACTGCACTTCTTGTGTGAGACGACCTCATGCGGTTGAATAAACTTCTTTAGACCTTACTTAGTTTAAACGGATTGTACCAATATTTGTACAACGAGCATTTGGGTAGCTTGCATCGTAGATCCAACTCGTTACTAAGGCTATGGGCACACGGTAACGTTTTTGAGCGTTTTCATTTGTTTTCACGCGAAAACGGATGCAAACACTGACAATTTAGGGCAGAGGCTGCATCTAATTTAATATATTGAAAATATTTTCCCTTGGAAAGTGTTAACTAAGCGTTAAAACGATAAACGAGACACAAACGTTTTCGGAAATGCTTGAAAACGGCGCCCGTGTGCACGTAGCCCAAGTGTGAACTGTTGTAAAAATTTGAGATCGATCTCAGCCAGGACAGAGGCTGCAGCTAGTTTAAACATATTGAAAATATTTTCCCTTGAAAAGTGTTAACTAAGCGTCAAAACCATACACGAGACAAAAACGTTTTTTGAAACGCTTGAAAACGGCGCTCGTGTGCACGTAGCCTAAATGTACAGATTAAAAGTTGGTTTCCAGTCATGCGTTTTTGACACGCTTGTACACGCACGTAAAGTTTAAATTGCAATAGCACCTATGTTGCAAACAATCGGAAGAAGAATTGTATAACGCTTCGAATTTTATCTAACTACTTGACTAGTTGTTGGTTTACTTTTCAAAACTATAAAACTTTGAAGGATTTAAACTTTTACGTGCGTGTACGTGCGTGCTGAAAACGCGTAACAGGAAAGCAGCCTTAATTGATCTATTGGTATGAAAATGACAAGGTAGTGTATGTAGTAAATGGTGTAAGATCAACTCTTTGACGCCAAGACGACTCTGAAGCATCGGCCATTAACAAATAAAATCGTTCGGCGTTAGCGACACGGTCTACTGTTTCATATATGTATTGGTTTAGATAAAAATGTTCTTGAACGTTAATCCTGTGAACAACGTCGCGGCCGTAATCCTTCGCTTAGTGTAGGTCAATGAACTTCCAGGAACAGTTGCGTGTAAAAACAACTTCGTATTTCCGAACTCTAAAAAACAGTTTTGAAAAACTGCTTGTAAAGTAATGTTTATAACCACTAGCTTGACGGAATTTCCATGGTTTTTATGTACGAAGTTATAAACTTCACTATCATGCCATGTGTGGTCATATAGTGCATGAATCAAGCACCTTTTCCCGCTAACTTTTATAGTTCATAAAGGCTATAGTGGTAGCTATAGAGACAACGCTATTTTTCGAAATCACACAGTACCAGGTGAAATGTAATTTCATTAAGATATACTGAGCCTAGAATAGCAATGAAAGTTTTGTGAAGAGTCGACAACCATCCGCTAAGCTTTTGAGCATGAGCAGTAACCCTGTAGCTTAAGAGTTGCATAGTTGCAGTTTCTAAGCTGACCAAGCAATGCTAATGAACTGTTTTCTCGAGGATATTACAAAGCATTTGGAAATGCGTATTTCCTGATAACCACAACCCTACATTAACTATTTATCATTTGCGCGTGAATTACTGCACCGGTTTCTTTCCGTTATTAACATGACGTCTTAGGATTAAATTTTTCATCTTCAAACACAAACTGTGTCACACACTTCTATGTAAGCATAAATAATAGATAAAATTGTATTGAAAAGAAACTTTTAGTCAACGGTAATGAAATGTTTCATTCTTGCTTCGATTAGATTACACGTTCGGGCCGTGGATTCCAAAGTATTTATGGTACTGCTCTGGGTCCAACGACCACCTCATTCGGCAATAACCTATTTCAAACTTGTATTCTTACTTTTACCAACGTTAAGGCTTTCTGTGCCTGATAACTTCTTCCAAAACTGTTAATCTTTTAACACATCCATGCAATATGGAGTGCTTGCATGCTCAAATCCAAAAGTTTATACTCTTAAATGAGCGAGTAAATTAAATCTTTCCTGCGGCTTTTTATGTATTTTGTATCTCATACAAGATTATAGTATACACGTATGATAAGAATGGAATGATCTTTGTTCATAATACCATACAAGTTGATCACCAACTATACTGTTGCATGCCAGTGCCCAGTGATGTAGCGCACAAAAAAGAATGAAACATGTTGTCATCATTGAATAACGTTTCGTTCGGCGAAATTTCTGTCTGTTGCTCAAGCTTAAAACGTGTGAGTTTTCTTGTTTGAAAATGAACAGTTAATTAAAATACGTGCTGCAAAAGTAAAGAGATCCGTGATATACTTCACGCTTCATACTTGAAAGTGAAAGTTAATATATACGTCTGCGAACATTGACGCACTGCAAGGTGACGCTTGTTCATTGTGGCCTTACGTAAATCAGAAATAATTGCCAGAACAGGCTGAACAGCGCATTGAACTCATCAAAACATTGATGATTGGCTTGCTTGCCTACGTTACTGTCTTTAATCACTTGAATAATGCAGTGTTTTAAATTCTGAATATACATTGAATAATGAAAAATAACTCAATTGCGCAAAGAAAATCTATGCCTATTGCGTTCAATGTACTTGTAAGTGCTGTAACTGCACACCAGCAGATTTTGCTCCAATTATAAAAACATCTCAACTTCTTCGCTAAGTGCTAATTATGAATAAGATTTTTGAGCTCACCGAAGAGGTCTATGAAATTGTATATTTAACACATGATTACCCCAGTACTCGGATATGAGCACTTATTTCAGTCGCTAGCTTGCGGAACTTGATAAAATTTTCCCGCCCTCAGGTAAGACGCAGATGTTTAAAAAAGAGCATAGTCAACGCTCGTTACTAGTAAGTTGCACGAGAGCTCAACGACCATCTATTCTTTTAAGAGAAAGTGCTCGTATTGAATCGCACATTTGACAAAGGTAAGAGTAAGAGTGGTAAAGACTTAGTCGTATCCACCAATAAAAAGTTGGTTTAACTTCATTTGCCGTCATTTTATAATTTCGCAGTCAATTAATTACAAAATTAATCCAAAGAAAAGACGTGTACGATATGAAGCCTACCTTGACCTCTCCAAAATAAATTCAACTGAAAAACATTGGCATTATTACTGACAAATTCTACTTGTAGACGCACATTAAAAGTTCTTACCTTGAAAACGTAGTTTGAACATGAGAACAAGAAATGGCATGTAAGATTTAAAACGTTTGAGAAAAGAAGACAAAGTTAAAATTTAAGAGAACTCAATATAAGTTATCGTAAAGTTAGATGGTGATCGGTTACATGAGTGATGGGCGTATAGCTATTTAGTTCAAGTGCTTTTGCTAAAGAGGTTCTTCAATTTTCCAATTATATATGAACTTGGGAAGAGTTTTGAAGTGAAACGTGACCATCCAAACTGGTTCCTATTCACTAATTCGGCTTACACTCTTATACGCGTACTGAGCTACTGAAACATCGACATTTTGCGTACTACAAAGTATTGACAAAGTATTTGGGCAAGTTCCGAAATTACTGTTTAATTCTTACTTTCTGATGCAATTCTTGAATTGAATAACAATTCTCTCACCGAGCTTCGATAGATACCCCTCCTTCTGTTGATCATAATAATACAATCGAGAGACTGAGAGTAGTACAGTAGAAAAGTTACTAAGTCAGGCTTGAATTGTTAGATCACGTGGCGATAGCATATTAATGGTTCATATATGTAGTCCACCTTGTTCGTGACATCATGAAAGTGGGGGCAATGATCTGCCGCCAGCATATACCTTCATATTATCTTAGTTTCGAGATAGTCTATACATCAGAGGCCGGTTGTAAGCCCGTCTAGCTTAAAAGGTGGATAAGTCAGAATTTTAAAAATACCCCCACACATTTAAAACTTTCAAATCAAATCTTTTGTAATAAAACTATGGGTATATACATAATTATTGTACTCAGTTTAGAAAGGAATACATAAACATAATTTTAATTTTAAAGTTACAATTATTTAGACTGAACGCCCTTCGTACAAACGCTCCACATGCACTCCCACTGACGCGCAAAATTGTCAGGCGTTGCCGTTGGGCAGAGAGTAGAAAATAAATATGTTATGCGCAAGAGACATGTAAATAGCAAAGAGCAAGTGTTCATGATAAATGAACTGAGTGAAACCTCATGAAACCTGCAAGTGAACATGCATATTATAATATTTTGTATAGTTACAGGTGCTTTTAAATGAGAATTTAGTACGTTGCGGCAACTGTCTTTGAAGACTGGAATTTCGATTAAAGCTAACAACCGACGTGACGTCATTACAAAATACTCTTCCCACACGCATGGCTGAGTTGAAAATTGTGTTAAATCTTCCGAATGAAAAAATTATAAGCGGTTTAGTGATACACAACGTTATTACTGTAAGCGCACATATCCATGCTACATTACTTTTTCTTGAACCTTTCGACACAACATGAATTGCTAGGTTTATTATTCATTTAAAAATGGTGATGTGTGATTGGCTAAAAGCCATCAGCTAGCTTGTCTTATTTATTGAAAAAAATTCAAAACTTTTCATTGGCTAAGAGCTGTCGAATAAATCGCCGTATACGCTTAGAAGCTGCCCAAATTTGGAGTTGTGACATTACTGTGGAGTATCGAAAACAAATATACCAACGTTTGACGTAATTTTGTGGTATATTGAAAAACAATGTAACAAGATGTGACGTCACTTTAACTATCGTGGCCCGAGCAAAAAGCCGACACGCGGGAAAACAAAGAAGCATTCAAAACAACAGAAACGACTTTCTCAAAACAAAGATTCGCTGAACTTGGGGAAGCTGATAAACATTTTTCGATAAACAAAACAAAACAATTATTGAATTCGGATTTCACGTGGCATGAATTTTATACGGCATTAGCTTCGCTTCAGATCACGCATTACTCTAATCCTTATCCAGTGATTAAAACCATATTAAAATCTCATTGGGCATTGCCACTGCCATTGAAGCATTCAAGCATGCGATTACCTATATAATTGTGTAAGATTCGATCATGCATTTTCAATCAAGACACGGCCCAGTAATGCCTGTTGACGAAGGGCTGGTTGTTCGAAGAGCGTTTAGCTCAAACGGTGGATAAGTTCAAAATAGAAATCATATTCATGTCATTCCTTGAACAGCAAAATTGAAAGTTTTAACTGACAGCAATCATTATGTATTTAAGCAAAGCAGCTTTCAGAATGAAAATAACTTTCATTGTATAACGTTCGTTGTTGCATTGGCAAAGTTATATCATGAAAATAAACTGTAATGTAATTAATTGTCTGTCTCAGGGTACGAGATTGTTCCACAGAGGGTTGAAAGATGCGTCCTCAGCCTTCCATATACCATAGAGTAGCGAGTGATAGCTTCATGGTGCACCAAAAGCATTGTTTTTATGCACGGTGAAAAGTTTGTGGAATAAGGAACACTTAAACGGTCAAAATAGGCAAAATTGGATATTTACACTGTAGACCCTTTCAGTATGGTCAAGTCGCAACTCGCAAGTCTTCGAAATAAATTATTTGTAACTTTATATAGTATAAATAAAGGTCTGAACTAGAAGACGTATATCATGTGGTTGCTTTTTCCCCTAGCAGAAGTCGTATCTACTGTGGTAGTGATTCATTGCTAGTTCTTATTTCATGTTTTTAGAACAAACAATATTTATGGAAAAATGACGAAGAAATGCATCAAAGTTGCACTTCTTATTTTCGCTTTTCTGGACTTCTTGCCTAGAATTGGTGATGCATTTCCCACAACGGAACAAGGCAGGACCAAAAACTTGCATAGGGTATGGTACATGAATTGCATGCATGATTTGTCGTGAAATTTGCCAGCCAGAGCTACATGTACTTCATCAAGATCTGTAGGGTGTCATGATGGATTCAGGGAAATCAAAATTGTATTAAATAAAGAGAAAACAGATGAAAATAACAAAGGCTTCAGGGAAAATAAAGCGATTCACGATGTTGGCTTTCATCTTTTGGTTATTTTCTATTCTAACCAATTTGTGTCAACATCAAACTAAAACATGCATATTTTTTCAGATATTCAAGCGATACAGAACTGGATGCGACACAATGTATAAAAGTTGTAAAAATAAGTCCATGTGCATATGTCCTGATTACCTAATGGATTGCTTTTATGGTATATGCTTAAGAGACAGACAGCCAGGAGGACCCTTGATACGAACTCGTGCAGGATAACAGAACTTCAAAACTTATCAACCGTCCTAATACACCCTGGTGATAATATATACTGTGAAGGCGTGAATGGGCGGAAAAACAACACACCATAACCATGTACAGTCCAATAAACCTAAAAGATGCTTATGTAAAGTCTAAATAGTCTTTTCCAGCAATTACGTCAAGTGCTTAAGAAAACGAGAACCTTCTGTAAATCTATTTCTGGCTATTGATGACAAACCGATGTGTTTGAAACAAAACGTAATCCCAACCATAGTTAATAGACTTAGATGGTTTGGAACACAGTATAGGAAACGACCAGTAGGGCCACTCATCTTCAAAAAGCGTGACCGTGTTTACAGTAAACGGCATGCAGCCAGTCAACTATACAACTGGGGCCGTTTGTTCAAAGGTGGGTTAGCGTTAACTCTGGGTTAGGCTTGTGCATTTCTGTATGTCCATTTGTTTAAAAAATTGCAAATAAAGGCTTCCTTTTACTTAGACTAGCTTTGTGGAAAAATTTTATCAAGTTAGTAAACAAGCGGTTAAAAATTTTGCTTCAAACTTTTCGTTAACCTGGGGTTAACCCTAACTCAGCTTTGAACAACCAGTCCCCGGTCCCTGTATTACAGAGACTGCGCAAGACGCCTGGGACCAAGAGTGAAAAAGGCCACGCTTCTGTTTACCGTGAGTGGCCATACTGGTCGTTTCCTATAGTGTGGTTAGGAAACTCAGCAATACTCATTATCTATGTTAGGTTACATCCATGCCAAAATATGGGCACTATCTCATCCCGTGTGTATTGTTTTCTAGTAAAATCAACCAATAACATTGTTGTGAATCAACTATTGAGCATGCATCACAGATAGATAGTTTACTGAAAACATTGCGATTGGTTAGTCAGAGCAAAACACAATAGACACGTAACAAGATAGTGTCCATATTTTTGCATTAACCTGAACAATAATATAGACAATGAATGTAATTGAATTTTGTTGAAGTTTCCAAACCATCTAAGTCTATTAACGATGTTCTAACAAATCGCAATTTTATTGGTGATGGGTAACATTGACCAGGCATTGACCATTATCACAGCATGCCTGCCGAGTCTCAGTTTCATGTGAAATATGACGTAAGCACTTCTTAGGTCGTGATGTATATTACCGTATTTCCTCGTTTCAGCACCACCCAAGATTGAACACCGCCGCATTTGCGAGTAAAAAATTTAAGGAGCGCTGCCCTCAAACAAATGCCTCACTAAATATTTACAAAACATATAATTGTTCAAGAAGCGAATATAAAACAATACTTCAAGTTCGGAAAATTTATCTCTTCTGTTTAAGTGTTAATAGTTTGAATTATAGTTCTTGTCGTCTAAAGGCCGAGGCACACCGGACGCGATTCGGCCACGCGACGCGATTTTTCGACTTTCATAAACTGATAACTTTAGTTCTAGTTGAGATTTTCCGGATATTCAAAGGCAATATGATGGTTTTATTCATTTAGTCTACCTGTCTTGTAAAATTTTCGTTCATGGATAAATTTGTTCGCTTTCAAAATATGAAAAATCGCGTCGCGTTGCTGAATCGCGTCCGGTGTGTCTGGGCCTTATAGGCTGATTTCCACTCAACGCAAAATTTCGCGTGATCGACATTTTGCGGTCATTTTCTTTTGAAATGTGCCCTTTGAAGCACATCCAATGAGATGCGTTCCGCTTGATAGCTGATAATTCAAAAGAAAGTGATCGCAAAAGTCGAACGCGCGCTATTTTGCGCTGAGTGAAAATCCGCCTTAAAGAGCGCCGCCTTCAAATGAACGACGCCCTCGAACTAGCGTCGCGTATGGAAAACTGCCGGATAATTTACAGAACACCGCAACGCTTCAACGAGTAAATACGGTATTTGATTTCGCGTTCAGTCAGTTTCAAACACGACGAAAAAATCCTAGGTTCATTATGACCTAATGCTCATCTCTAGAAATCCTACCCAAACCAGTATATATTTATACAGTATATGTCAATTGCTTAATAGCCTTTCGCTGATGCTTAATTTCGATAAAATGACCAATAATCCAGTTTCTTACACAGCGGGTGTACATAGTCTTTCAGCATGACTGCAGTAGTGCAGACTTTATCTTTATAAATGTCGTATTCTGGTTAACTTACGGGGAAAAACTTACTTGTTGTGATTAATTTCATGATATATCAACGTTGATAATTGACTGAATGATTTCTTGCAGGTTTTGCATTTGTAAGGTTTGTCAATAACTTTTACTGCATGAGTAGCTTGATGAGTTTTGTAAGCAGTAAGTAAGGTAAAATTTTTTCCACATTTGCATTTAAACCCGCCATTACAACGGATGATAGAGTGTTGTGTCTTGAGATGTAGATCAAGCATATCGTTTCCGAAAAACTGCATGTCACATTCACTACATTTCACCACAGCCACCTTCTTATGATTTGTCTTTAAGTGTAGCAGATAAACAGAAAGCTGCCGAAATGATTTTCCACAAATCTTGCATGTATGAGTTTTCTTTCCAGCACATGATTTATGATGCAGCTCCATAATAGCTTGGGTCGTAAAAGATTTTTGACACATTTTACACTTGAAAGAAGGTCTTCCGGTGTGTTTTTTCTCATGCCTAGAAAGATCTGACAATCTGTAGAATGCAGATGGACAATAATCACACTTGTATGGTAAATTGCCAGTATGGGCTTTGCGATGAATAGCAGCTGAATTTGGATTTGCAAAGCATTTCTGGCAAATGTTGCATTGGTACGGTTTCTCCCCCGAGTGTAAATGCTGATGAATCTTTAGTGATCTAGGCCACCTAAAACCTTTATCGCAAGTCTCACACTTGTACAACTTTGGATTATGAGTTCTCATATGCTGATTCAATGCCGATTTACCTTTAAATGCCTTTGAACAAACATCACATTTGTACGGTCGTTCGTTTGAGTGCACTGCCCTGTGATCATTCAAAGCTGACATGTATAGAAACTTTTTGTTACATTCCCTACATTTATAATTTCCCTCAAAAGTGCTGCTGACATTATGTGTTATTTCATGACGTGCCAATGATGATGGCTGCCCAAATGATTTCGTACAAACACTACATTTGTATGGTAAATTATCTTTGTGGATTCTTTCGTGGATTCTTAAGTATTGTTTGCTGAAACATTTTTTACAAACATCGCACTTGTGTACTTTAGCTTTTCTGTCAACTGTATATCCAGGTTCATGTGTTTTAACATGTTGAGTTAATCGCTGTTTGGTTGCAACCAATTTTCCACATATATCACACTTGAGTGCTTCAGCTTTTCCCTCACCTGGAATTTTATGTTCATGGATTTTAACATGTTTACATAGGTGTTTTTCTGAGGCAAACAATTTTCCACATACACCACATTTGTAAGTCTTAAGTGGTTTCGGTTTTTTGACAGTGTTATGCCTTTTCACATGATTAGTTAAGTATGGTTTGGCGCTAAACATTTTATTACAGATATCACATCGATGTTCCTTTGCATCAGCATGTGTCCATTTTACATGCCTTTTCAAATATTCATTCCTTTTAAATGTTTTTTTGCAAATATCACACTGGTATGGTTGGTCATCTGTATGGACGGCTTCATGCAATCTTAAGGATGATTTAAGAACAAACGAACGATCACATGCGTTACACTTATGTCGTTTTTGGCCATGTAACATTTTATGATTTCGTAAGTTTTTTGCTGCATGGAATTCTTTCATGCAGATGTCACATATGTATGGAGGACCTTTTGTGCCAGCATGGCTTTGTTTCTTTTTTTCTCCACCTGTTGCTTGACTTTTTTCTTTACCATTGGTACCAGTATTATGGGTACCAGTGTGACTATGCTCTTTATGGTGGGAAAGAGCTGCTACATCAAGATATTTATCATCACATAAATCACATTTAAATACCTGGTTAGGATCAATATGCTTCATTGATATGATATGTGTTGCTAAAAGAGAACTATTTTCAAATGACTCATCACACCACTTGCATGTGAGAAAGTCTTGACTTTTATGAGATGATTGGTGTCTATCAAGTGAATGTTTATTCCTGAATATTTTGCTGCAATAGACACAAAGGAGCATTGACGGTTTCTGGGGAGCAACAAATTTTGGTCGATCAGGATGGCATAATTGCTTGTGGCTTTTCAAGATAGACAATGTTGTGAACGATTTTTCACAAAATGCGCATTTCAACATTGAAATTTCTTTTTTGTGAGTGCGAATGTGAGAAGCCAAAGAAGAAGGATGATCAAAACCAACTCTACATTCTTTGCAGTAATGTGACTTATCACCTGTGTGTTGGTTTTCATGTTGCGCTAAAAATCCTTTAGTTTTGTACGTTTTGGGGCACAAGCTACATTTGTATGGTCGATCAATTCCCTTATGAACAACTCGAACATGATGGATAAGGTTGGACTGGCCAGTAAAAGCCATAACACAATATTTACATCTGAAAGGCTTCTCTCCAGTGTGTATTCGCTCGTGGGCCTCCAGATGACAACGGTTACGAAATGTTTTCCCACAAACATCACATTTAAATGGCTTAAATGTGCTGTGCACAGTGCTTTCATGCCGTTGCAAATACGCAAGCTTACCAAACCTTGTCTGACAAATATCACATTCATACGGTTTGTCTGTTCCATTTTCACGAACTTCGCACTCAAAGGTTGGATCTTCATCTGATTTAGGCATCAAAAAAACCTTTTTATGCTTCGCAAAGTAGAAAACTTCACAAAAAACGACGTTACATTAAAAGAATCTGTACTTCAACGAAGGCAGATATGAGTAAAATCATTGGAAGATTTGGAACTTTACTGGAGTTTGCTTTTGCAATTTGCATTGCCATTGAACCAAATATATCTGGAATGATAAGTCGGGGGGGGGGACGGAAATTGAAGCCAACTTCGTGCTCACTTTGCAGGTAGACAACTGAGGAGACCCAGCCTTTTAAAAATTTTTTTAAAAGATTGCATTTTTATATCCAGAAAATTTTAAACTGAAATCTCGCATAAGATGTGTAAAATGCATGTAAACTTAAAGAGCGACAGTTAAACTTATAGTATATGATATAAAATTTGACAAAAATTGTAGTTATCGTAAAAGGTTGAACCAAACACGAAAATTACGTATTCACATGAAGGCCTGTTTTAACGGGCGCAACATGTTCGACTAACATTTTGTAGGCAACATGATTAACCGTGCAAACACCACGTTGGATATTTTTTACTATGCTGATGTATGATACTGTGTTGCGTAAATATTGCAACTTTTATCCTTTTAAACAGGCCTGGAGAGTAGTAGTGTCTCATGAGATTGAAGTTGTTTTCATTGTTCACATCGACATTAAACTTTAAAACTTCCTGCTGGTCACGTTACGTTTGGATCACGTATCAAACAAACAAACCCATTGTTTTTACTTTATTTCAATTATAGTGCCTGATTGGCAAATTGTTTAAGCCGTGGCACACCGTTCGATATAGCACTCTTATATTCACTTGCGACTTGTCGATCTACAGTACTTGGCTACAAAGTAACCACTGTCTTGCAGTACGATGATTCTCCAGAACGAGAATTCAAGAGGATAAAAAAGACCCAAATACGATATTCATTTCCACCACAAGAGATCTGGAAGTTTCAGCTTGGTTAGGGCAACAGGAATGCATGGGCTGCAAGCCGCACCGTAGTTTTGATAATCTCAAACACGTAACATCGTACCAATTGTTAGTGCCAAACATATTTTGCCCAGCTACGCAAGTTAAGAGTTGATCACTTCTTCAATTTCCAACAAAAGATCATCAGCATTTGACACTTCCTCTTCGTCATCCGTGTTCACCGGAGACAATTCTGCGATAGCCTTCTCCAATTCTTCATTCAGAAAATCTTCACCCTCATCTTCAAATTCTTCAGATCTAAACGCACAAGATCTACAAATCAACTCAAAACGCCGAAGTGGGAATAAAAACATCTCTTATAGAAGAAGAAACTCCTCTTCGGGTCCGCGCCTCGACGACAAAAATTATGTCTGTGAACCATGAATATTTCATCTTGTCAGACCCATTGTTTCATGAACATTTTTAGAAGTGTGTACCGCAAAAGCATAGTCTCAACAGACTATAGTGATGCACCGATATCCGTATCGGCGTATCGGTACTAAAATAAAAATATCGGTATCGGTATTTTTGTTGTTGATATTACCGATATTTA
>JAODVQ020010001.1:0-21657 GCA_025400075.2 Phenganax stokvisi
TTCCCTCGGCTGCGACGATATGCGGCCTCTCCGCATTTCGCTTTTGACTGAAAATGATTTATCCCCATTCTTAATTCCCTAACTCAAAGGCATTGTATGGGAGAACGAGCAGTGAGAATATATACCAGTATATAGTATCATGGGTGTAGGAAGCTTGCTAGTACTCTCAAAAGGCTGGCGCCAAGCGAGAAAATTTTGAGAATTTTTGGGAGCTAGCTAGATCGCCAAAAATGACCCCGCTTTCAAGCACGTTTGCAATTACATAACCTTTATTTTAGTCGTGTTCAGTGTTATATTACTCTTGATTAACTGCTTTTAGCGACTCGAGGAATCGCAGTCTTAATCTAATTAACTGAAGCTGCGATAAAAGGCCTATCTACGTTCATTACAAGTTGCATATTGCCGGATGATCTTAATTTTGAGTTGAGTAAGTTTTTAGGGGACCCAAAAAATTTTGGTTAATTACCTGAAATACTTTGGATTTGGCCTTTGCGCCGCATATTGCATAACTATCATGGAGTACAAGTAACTTTGCGAGTTTCACGCCGAATCGTAATATAATGCGCTCGTTCATATATTCGTTCATATATGGAAGTACTCCTTATAGGGCGAAGTATTTTAAAGAGTTCAATTAATTTCTTTTATAATCAATTTAATTCAGTTTCGAGTTCAGCTCAGTTGCTCACCGTGTAAGCGTTGGAGGGGCCTGTGCCCCCCTGGGCCCCCGTACGCCTATGGTGACAATAAACTGCAATAACAAATTAATAAACTTTGATGATGCGACGTTATTGTAACAATTTATCAAAGCCAATGCAAGCCTGGATCAGGGAAAAGGGGAAATGAAAAAACGACAATCGTGATGCCTATATGGTATACTAGTTTATACTCAAAGGTTGCAGGCCTACCTACAACTTTGAAAGGGATTACAAAAAAAATCAATGAAAAACGTCAGCATTATATAGAAGCTGTTTTTCGAGACGGAAATCATTAGTTTGTCTTTAACGAGAGAACGTGTTGCGCTTCATATGCAGAAAACAATACTAAGTGAGAAAAATGTACGAGGAGAGGTGTTGTAAGGCTAAGAATAGCGCTTTTGGGAAAAAGGAAATGTTTCCCAAACATGAATACTTTATTCAGTCTTTTCCAAATGTCGCCATCTGAAGTGTTCGTATTCACCTGGAATTTTGAGCACCCATTTCAACAACTCGCGTTTCTGCATTGCATACGTTGGGTATGAGCTGCAAGATCTAAAGTTTCGAAAACCCTTGTCAATTTTTAATATTCCTCGTTTTGCAAATTTTCTGCGTCTTTAAAACTTTTTCTTAGCCTGTGCAAGTTGATTTGGCATTCGTTTAGAGCAGCTTTCTGTGGAAAAGGGTCCAACAGTGTCCTACTTTTCAGGAAAATAAATGGATCAACTTTATTCCCCAATCCGAATACGTCATTCTGAGTCGCAAGAAAATCACACGGTGGGATTTATTTTTCGTGTTCTTTCGCGCGAAAACAATTGCTTAGTGGAGCACGTGCTACAAGTGCTAATTGTCGTCGAAAAATCTATCTCTTTTTCTACCAAACTAATATTGATATAAAACAGTTGAACAAAATATTTATGTAATATTGTTAAACTTCGTTTTACACGTCGTCGTCATCTTAATATACGAGTGTATATGAGGTGGTTTTAGCTGCCAACGGTCTCGTTTGCTAGGCTGGTAATAATACGTTTGGTAAAGTTAACTGTTTGGTTTCAAATGAGTGTAAACATTGTCTGCATTGTGATATTTATGTAAAATGCGTTTAGTTCCAACTGAATGTTAGTTTTCGGCAATACAACTAAAAGCAAAGAATGTGCCTATATATATAGTTTCTGCTCAAAGTTAATTTGAAAATATTTGTCAAGCAACAACCCGCGAACAGCTTGTTTTGAAGGCTCTTGAAACACTCAAAAATAGTTAAGTTTACTGTCACATAGTTTTTATTAGATATCGCCTTACTCACTCCTAATGCCTATTCTATATCCTAGACTGCATTGAGGCTTGCTAACCGAAGAGCCCCAGATCCCCTAGAAAGGTAACATTTCCGTAAGCACACTTCTGACAAGACGTGATTCCAGTCATGATTTGCTCGGCCATCCTGTAATATTTGCGTTTAAGATCTATGAATTTTCTCATGTCATGTGTTGTCCCTGAGGAAACTGTCTGTATGTATGAAGTTAAATCACACTGAGAATGGCTGTGATGCATCTTCATTAAGCCTAGTGGTCACACATCGTAATTCATCAGCGATGATTCCCGATCCATTGTTTTTACCAATGAAGCAGAATATATATTCTAATAGACAAAAGAACATCATACATCAATTATTACAGACAACAGGTGTCGCCGATTAATTACGACCGATTGCAAGATATGAATACAAGCCTTAAGTGCATGAATGTGAAAGACCCCTTTGGGCAATACTTTAACTAAAATTATCAAACAGTAATCCATGCAATTACTTTCTGGAAACAAACGGTAGTTTTCGAGTAGTACACAACCCAGTGGGCAAATTGACGCCGAATCAACGTCGACTCGACGTCCATCGAAGGTCGAAAACGCAAATTGAATCGACATTGTTTTACCATCGTCGAATCAACGTCGGTAAAACAACGTCATATTGACGTCGAAACAAGGCTGAAATAAACCTTTCTTATACATATATCAATCGCACAAAATATTTTTCCGAGATGTTTAATGAAATTTGTTTGGCTCGGCACTGATGCAACTCCTTTTACATAGAAAGCAAATATAATTTACAATACGCTAGAATAATAACAGAACAGCATTACACCATCTTGTTAAATGTTCTTTAATTAAAGTTGCCTGAAAACTTAAAATATTCTGGTTATTTTGACGGAATTGCCTTCGTCAGGAGAGTTAGCTAATGCGCTAACGATTTTTTTTATAATCAGCTCTCATAACAACAGTTCCTCTGGTCGAAACGTCGAGACAATTTTCTATCTTATAGTCAGTGCAAGTTTCTTTAGATAGATGGATAGATAGATAGATAGGTTTAATAAGAAAACACTTTGCAGCTGAGTACAACTGGATTGCGTATTACTTTACAAAATGATAATTATGAAGATGAGGATAATACTTATCTATAGGATATATGGAAAAAAACCTACAAATTCAAAGTGCATATAAGGATAAATTATGTATTTACAAAGCTACAACTACAAAGAAAAAATATGCTATTGAAAAGTTTTTGATACAAGAGGGAATGAACGTTTTTAAAAATCTATCTGTTTTAATCATGCTTAATGAAAGCGTGCAAGTGTTCAGAGTGCATGCATGTAGTATATATAAAGTATCACCTGATGGTCTGAAATGGCTCATTAGTGGGGACCAAAGACAACATACTTTGAAATACTCTAAATGATCCGCAGAAGTAAAGTGCTGATGATGGACGGCATAAATTTACAGCCTTCATGTTATTTGAAAGCCATCTGTTTCAGTAGATGATCAAAATAGAAATTCCCCCTACATTACAGGAAGAAAGTAAAAAGAATTTTTACTTTAATCTGTATATTTAATTAATGCTTGACCACGACCGTAGCAACACTTTTGCAAACTCAGTTACCCTTTTTATGGTAACATTGAACTACAATTACAATTGAAAAAGACATTACATAGGGAAAACCAAGTTGTCCATGTCACGATTTAATCTACGGCGAAAATGCTATCTCTTGGAAACATTTTATGCTTTTTAATAAAAAAACGTAAATTGCTGGTGTATTAGACAGTGTAAATTATGCATCATCAATGACTTCATAAGCGAGAAATGACAACATCATTGTAAATATCAACTTCTCCATGATCAAAACCAATATTTTTCTTAATGAATGTCCTTAATCATCATCACTGTCTTCAATTTAATCATGGATATCATCATCATCATCATCATCATCGTCTTGTCCCTCGTGATACAAGTCTTCACTTCCATGTGGTTGCACTCTAATGCACACCTATCAGTACATTTAAGGCCAGCTTTCAAGCAGCAGCAAGTATCAGTTGTGCACACCATTTTACACACGCACAACAGCATCTCAAAGAGTTCTTCTGGAGCTGGTTTCGAATCCAGCTATTTGATGGTAATATTGTTGTCACTCACTTCCTACCCATGGCCATGGGGTGAGGGTATATCTGGGACAGCCAACACAGCATTTCTCTACGCTCTTGCTCGATAATTGGAGCGCAAAACAGTCATCTTTAAGGACGATAGACAGGGAAGCAATGACTCAGGCTCCTCTTTTCTACCTTTTGCACAATGCAATTGGTACCTTAATAAGTTGACATTGTTACATTTCTTTCCATAAAGGTAACAGACAAACTTTTCCAATGCATCATTAAGTTCATCTGGGACATCCCATGAAATGCTTAGCTTTGACAGTCCTTACCCATACTTGCCTTTATTCACCAGCATCTTGAGTACTTTCATCTTGCCTTTACATGTGAATGAAAAAGTAGAGTTGCACCCGGTGAATGCATCTGTGTCGTCTGCATGTACACGATGCGGTCCTTGGGTGTGCTGGGCACCATTTGAATTTATTCTCCAACATTTCTCATCCAATGTAAGTTGCTGGGACGTATTTCCCAGCTTTTCAATGAACTTTGGCTTTTTCCATTCTGTCACCAGAGATTTGACTACTTCAAATTTGTTGTAGGAATGTGTCATGAAGCTTTTCCATGGTTTTATTTGGAAACCAGATTCCAAATTCTTATACAATGGACCGTCAGATTGTAATGTTCTCTTACGTCTCTCAGCGTTCTTAATTGAATTAGCTTTACACACATCAAACACGAAGTCGATCTTCGTACTTGGGTTGCTTGTTACCATATTAAATACCTTTTTAGCCAACGCTTGAAAGATTGTTCCAACTGGGGGTACAAATATGTGAAGCACAGCCATGCCATAAAAAATCGCGTTTACATGTTGTGGATATGTTTCCGCGATTCGTACGTCATTTTATAGTCGATGAAGTAGCGCCACCTTGTTTGTCTTTCTTGGAAAACCATATGCAACCGATAATAACCAAGGAAGGGGACCGAGAGGAAATGTAAATACTAATTTCAAATCTATCTTCCTGACTTGTCCAAGGAGTGCCATTCTAGCAAAGAGATTTTGGCCCATCTTCAAAGGAACTATTTGCTGCTTGCTCTTGACATTCGTTGTTTTTTTCAGATCCTTGAATGTTTTCAGCCTTCGTTTCTTTATCGAATCTAAGAAGTCCAGAGTGGGATTATGAGAGTGCAACAGTCAATAACAAAATTTTACACGCTTTTAGTCCTTCTATACTCTTTCCCTCCAAAAGATCTTTTCAAACAACGTCCGTTGCTTCCATTTAGCTTGACAAACTTATTAATTCTTTACCACAACAAGGACTTGTTAAGATGTTACTCATTACATCCATGATTTTCTCGACATCTTCGATATCCTTCTTGATTCGTGATTTTGGAAAGTTTTTTGTGAGCATAACTTTAGGATTGAATGAGAGATTATCCCACAGAAGCTTTCTGTAAGATACACGTCTCGCAGCATTCAACACCCATCTTTGGGTTGCGTTTGATTGCGTTTTCAATTGTTTTGTCAGCTTCATTGCCCCCAAAAGTGTTTCTACGGCTCATCTGTACAGAAAATAGGCCATTTGAAGAGTTGAGAGTCAAGAGACAACTATAACTTCACTTTTTTACTACTTTATGTTTTCGATGTAACCAAGGATCTTATAACTTATTCATTTAACAAGTGGAGTTTTTATTTAGTGAAAACAATTTACCTCATAATTTATTCTTACCTTTTTAGGCACAGCGTCATCAAAAGGAACCATTTTTAATGGTCCTATTTATTACATTATGTATTGGAAGGGGTATTGTAACTGCCTTTTGCGTGTTACGCGTGCGAGTAGATCACATGACTCTCCAAAAAAATGAGAACTAGAGAAGACGATTTTTGTTTTTTATGTTTTTAAGCGAATCTAAAAGTAAGATTCCCGTGAAAATCTTGTTTTACCCAGAACCGTTGTCCACCTTAGCTTGTAATATACGAAGCTATTAAAGTTATGAGTTGAAACATTTGTCTGTGGGTATTATTAGGCGGTATGAGGAGAATAGGAGCAAGAATAGATCTACAGTGAACAACGAAGGGTTTGATAATGGTGATGGAAAATACAACAAAAGACTCAGTCATGGACTCCGAGACAACTAGTGAAGAACAGTGCGAGCAACGTATCCGAGGCTCAAACTTCGTTGGATTCATATGAAAGGTCAGGGAATCGTGATTCCCGTCCCGACGAAGAGGTTCCTATCGTACAAGAAGTTTCTATCATACAAGACGTTGAAGTACAAGAGTATCAATAGAGTACAAGAAGTTTATTGTCAGAAGGAGAACGAATTCGACCACGGAAAAGAAGAGGTATCTCCACGAGCCTAGAGAACATAACAAGGAAAAGAAATCGGGCAGGTGAGAATGTGAAATCAAGAATCAGCTGTCTAGATCAAACGCATAGAGAACAATGCACCAACATAGTGAAATTAACTGCTGCCAAAAATGGTCTGATAATGGAAATGGATGATTTAAGACGATTTCATGAAGATGTAATTGACTTTTTATTCGTAAATCCAAGTAATAAAAACAGTGACAAAGATCAAAGGTATTTTGAGAACTTTCGTAACACTTATCTGGAATGTTGTGCAGACGTTAAACCCAAAATCGCAGACTTATCGCAAGAAAGGCTTGAAATACTGTCGGAAAGATCTCGTATTAGTCATACTATTTCCAGTGCAAAAAGTTATACCCTCTAAAGTGTCCAAGACTTCTGCAGTGTCATCACGACAGGCGGCAGCCAATGCTGCAGGGTTAAAGGAGAAAATGGCTAGCCTAATAAAACAGCAAGAACTGCTCCGAAAACAAGAAGAGTTAAAAACTCTCCAAAAGAGAGTTGGACAGGCAAGAACCTAGAGAAATGTTACAAGGTGAGATAAAGGCTGCTGAAGCATTTCATGAGATACTATTAGATGACTCAAATTTGCTTAGTAATGGTCACCGAGTTATAAACCCAGCTCCTAACAAAAACACAGCTTTGATCCCACATGACAACATTGAAGTAGTTATACCCAAATGCAGCATCACACAAAGGGGTTTCCCGTAACCTTGCAACAACGAAACGGACACACCCCCATTGCATGAAAGCAGTCCGGCTACTTTACCTCAGATAAACACACCACAATGAAGCAATGCAGGTCAGGCATCATTCCCCAAAACCCAAAGTATTATCCAACCCAATACAAGCTATCAAGACAAAGGTGTGATGCAAATAAACCAAGATATGGCTGCAAGAAGTACAAACTCTGGGATCACACCTAACACCATAAGTAAAACTCAACCTTCAACTAAAACATAGTTGAGCCCAAGTACCCCCCTATTTGAACCAACACCTTCAGCTCCCTTTCAAAGGATCTAACCCACCGCCTATTCCATCGACCAAATCGAACAGATTAGAAAGGCAGTGTAGAGATCCAGAGGCAACACATGGGACTTATGAAGACAATAACACTTCCTGTTCCTAAGCCACCGGTATTCAATGGGAATATCTTGGAGTATCCAAAATGGGTCTCCGCATTTGATGCTTTAATCGAGGACGAAGCCGGCAAGCCTGGGCACAAGCTCTTTTATCTTGGTGAACACACTTCCAGTGCTGCACAAAATATGATCAATGGTTTGTTGGGTCTCCAAACTGAAGATGGCTACAAGAGAGCAAGAAAATTCCTACAACATTGTTTTGGTGATCCCTTTAAAATCTATGAAGCATATCATGATCGACTGAAGGCGCCCCAGCATGTACAAAGGGTGCCAAGATTCAAGGATGGCCAGACTCCCTTCCTAATACAGCAACAAGTGGTGGCAAAACGCAACGAAAGTGGAAGCTGCAAAGGGAGAATACACGTTTGATGACCTTGTTGAATTTGTACAAGAGACTTCATCGGATGCAAGTCACCCAGTTTTCTCCCATGAAACCTTGACATCAAAGCGAAGGGATATTCAGAAAGATACAAGACACGAGGATAAGAAATTTGAGAAGAAAAAAAGGCTTAGAGCCTTGGCTACAAGTGGAAACTGGAAACAAAAATTTGATAGCCCTCCAAAGGGGGAGAAAGACTTGTCTTTACTATGCAACAAACTGCACAAGTTGGGACTGTGTGATGACTTCTTGAAGAAAACTGTTAAAGGAAGATCTGAATTTGCAAAATCTAAAGGACTTTGCTTCTCTCGCTCACAGCAAGGCCATATGGCAAAACAATGCAAAGGGAATTTCAAATGCCAGACTTGCAAACGACCTCATGCAACCATCCTTCACTACGAACGTAAGCCCAAGAATGATGAAGAAGAAAACTGAAAGGAAGATGAGATCCAGGCATCAAGCAATTGTTTCAGGGTCTCTCGTACCAGTGATTGTCAAGATATGCCAACAAGTTTTTTGATCATGCCCGTGTGGATACGCCAGCCGGACAATCCAAGAAAGATGTTGACGTGTGCCGTCCTTGATGACCAAAGTAATAATTGCTTCATCACAGAGAGCGTATGCCGAGAATTAGAAGTCAAAGGTCTCGAGACAGTGATCGAACTTGGTACATGGCATGCCGTGCAAGACATAAAATCTCAGAAAATTAGCAGACTACTTATTTCACCAGAGGATAAGTCAGTCGATATTCCCCTTCCAAAGTCTTACTCGAGAGAGCAAATCCGTGTAAGACGAGACCAAATTCCAGCTGCTGAAATGGCACAGGAATGGAGTCTTTAAGACCAATCGCGAACAAGATTCCCACTTATCGCGCTGACCTGTGCATTGGATTGCTCATTGGCAATAACTGCCTGCAAGCAATTAAACCTCTAGACGTTGTTCTGGGAAAACCACGAGACCCATACGCTATTCGAACAGTTCTAGGATGGGGAATAATTGGCGCTACTAACAACAAGGGCTGCAACCAAACGAACAAGCACGTTTTGAACTGCAACAGAATATGTACTCGAGATATATTGTCACAGAATACCACTGGGCTCAAATTTATTTCACACAAACCAACCAAAGAAGTGACCAACCCTGTTGCAATTAGAAAAATGTTTGAACAGAATTTCTAAGAAAGGGAAACAAGAAAGAAACTTTTATCTCAAGAAGATAGGAAATTCATGGAGAAGACAACGAGCGCAATTCACATCTCAGAAGACGGCCACTACGAACTGCCGCTCCCTTTCCGAGAAGACAACGTAAGTTTACCATACAACAGAACCTTCGCAGAATCCCGCCTCGATCGCCTGAAGAGAAGATTTGCTAACGATGGCAGGTACAAGAATGATTATGTTGATTTCATCCAAGACATGATAGAGAAAGGCTACGCTGAGAAAGTTCCTAATGTGGAAAGAAACGCATGGTACATTCCTCATTATGGCGTGTACCATCCTAGAAACCCACTAAAATCAGGCTGGTCTTTGATTGTTTGTCGAAATATAATGAGGAATTGCTAAATCGTCACCTACTTCAGGGTCCACACCTAAGAAATACGTTAATCGGAGTTCTTTGTTGCTTTAGTCAAGATAGAGTTGCCTTCTCTTGTGACATTGAAGCTATGTTTCATCAGGTGAGAGTGAACTAAGAGCACCGCTATTATCCGCGTTTCCTCTGGTGGACTGGCCGCGATACCTGGAAAGAACCTGACGACTACAGATTGACTGTGCATCTTTTCAGAGCTACATCATCTACAGGATGTTCCAACCTATCCTTGAAAACCACTGCAGATGACAAAGAAGAAGAGTTTGGGTCAGATGCTGTGATGTTTCTGAGGAATGACTTTTATGTTGACGATGAGCTGAAGTCTTACTCTACAGTCAAAGAAGCCACAGCCTTTGTTAAGAACAGTGCCTGAATGGTGGTTTGCGCCTTCATAACTTTCCGCAAAGAAAAGAAGGGTGATCGAGTCTGTCACTCTTGAAAACCGTGCCACTGAAGTAACGGAATTAGATCTGGATCACGATGTCCTACCTATGGATTGCGTTTAAGGGTGCAATGGTGCGTCGAAACTGACAATTTTCCGTTTCGCATCACCTTAAAGGATCGACCTTTGACCCGTCGTGGTGTCTTAGCAACTGTTGGCTATGTTTACGAACCATTGAGCTTCGTTGCTCCCGTGTTGTTGACTGGGAAAAAGAATACTGCAGCTTCTTTGCAAGGCCAATGCAGATTGGGATGGTCCCCTACCTGAAGAACTGGGGACTAAATGAGAGCGATGGAGAACCGATATCTACTTGCTCGAAAAAATCAAAATACCTCGATGCTTCAATTTGAACGAATTTAGAAGTTTAAAGACGGTGGAATTGCACCATTTCTCAGAGGCTAGCACCGATGGTTATGGTCAGTGCTCCTACCTACGTTTAACAGACGAAGAAAATCGAGTCCAATTTTCATTTGGTGATGGGTCAATCTCGCGTAGCGCCATTACGACTAGTCTCAATACCAAGACGGGAGTTAACAGCTGCGCTCGTTTCTGTAAAAATTAGCAAAACTCTGCAGAACGAACTAGATTACGATAAGATTGAAAAAATTTGTTGGACTGATAGCAAGGTCGTGTTGAGATATATCATAAATGAAGCAAGACGCTTCCACGTCTTCGTTGCCAATCGCATGCAACAAATCAGAGGTCACACAAACCCAGATCAGTGGCAATATGTCGAATGAAAGATCAATCCAGCTGGCGACGCATCGCGAGACTTGAAGGCTGGTAAAATCATAACTAATTCTCGTTGGATAACCGGACCGGATTTCCTTTACAAGCAGCGTGAAAATTGGTGAAAATCAAAACAACAGAGTGATGTGGCACTACTCCAATCAGGTGACATCGAAGTGAAGAAGTCTTCTGTGCTTTCAACGTCAGTCAAAACATCCGATAGGACAGAAAGATTGGAATACTTTTCCAGCTGGTTTCGCACCAAAAGAGCCATTGCTGTTTGTCTTAGATACAGCAAACTACTTCTTGCAAGAATTAGTGACAAGAAAATTCCAAAAATTCTTTTCAGCCCAACCAGAAGTATGTGCCCATTACAGTGGAAGAAATGGAGATTGATGAACAGTTCATAATCAAAATGATCCAAAAGCAAGCCTTCAGCTCTGAAATCGATTCTTTAAAACAAAACTGGAACGTTGCAGGTGATGTAGCAGCTACACGAAAGAAGGAAGCCGTGTCTAAACGAGCACTCTATGGCGACTAGACCCTTTCATTGATGTAAATAGCGTGATAAGAGTCAGAGGAAGAATTCAAAATGCAAGTATCAATGATAATGTAAAATACTCGATTATACCATCAAAGGGAGTACACATCTCTCAACTTGTAGCGAGGCACTTTCATGGAGAGTAAAACGCCAAGGCCGTGGAATCACAATGAGCGAAATCCGATCATCAGGATTTTGGTTAATAGGCGGAAAGTCAGTTGTTGCGAAACTGATCAGGAGATGCACTACATGTTAGAGGGCATGTGCCACTACGAAGGGTCAGAAAATGGCTAAACTTCCCAAGGAGAGATTAGAAGAATCACCTCCCTTCACTTATAGGGCTGTAGACTATTTTGCCCGTGGCACATAAAGCAATGTCGAAAGGTGGTAAAAAGATACGGCGTGCTTTTCACGTGCTTATCCTCGCGAGCCATTCATTTGGAAGTTTCAGACAGCCTAGGGACAGATTCATTTTTAAATGCTTACCGACGTTTCATCTGCCGCAGAGGACCCATTTGCCAACTCCACTGCGATTGTGGAACAAATTTCGTCGGTGCCACTGGCGAGTTGCGAATATGCCTTGAAGAAATGGATAAAGAGAGGGTGAAGGCAGAGCTACTAGAGGAGAATTGCGATTGGTTCGAGTTTAAGTTTAATATTCCAAAGTCCAGTCGTATGGGAGGGGTATGGGAGAGGAAGATACGCACCGTGCGTAGCGTCCTCAATGCCCTTCTACACAAGAATGGAGATCAACTCAAAGACGAATCTCTTCGTACGTTTATGTGCGAGGCAGAAGCGATCGTCAACAGTTGCCCACTAACCGTAGACTGCATGAGCTATCCTCTTTCATTGGAGCCGTTGACACCAAATCATCTCCTAACGATGAAAAACAAGATTGTTCTTCCACCACTTGGTGTGTTCCAGACCGCAGACATGTACCTTCGAAAGCATTGCAGGCGTGTGCAACATTTAAGCAACGAATTCTCGACTCGTTGGAGAAAGGAATTCAAGCTTTCGCTGCAAGAACGACAGAAATGGCTACAACCGAGAAGAAACTTCCATATTGATGACGTGGTCTGGATAAAGGAGGATGATGTGCTAAGAAATCGTTGGTTGCTAGCTCCAGTATTGAATGCCGAAGAAGATGAAGATGGCTTAGTGCGAAAGGTAAAAGTTTTGGTCGGAGATACAAGCATTTCAAAGGAAGGAAAAAGAACAAAGGCATCAACAATCTTGGATCGTCCAATCCATAGGCTAGTATTGTTATTACCAAGTGAGTGAAACCTGGAAATCCCCGACGAGGAGCCATCAAGTTATCCAACACTTAAATTTAGGATTTAGTTGCTGTTGGTTTCATATTGAGTAAATTAATTAAGTAAATTTAGAGCGGCCATGTAACTGCCCTTTTGCGTGTTACGCGTGCAAGTAGATCACGTGACTCTAAAAAAAAAAGAGAACTAGAGAAGACGATTATTGTTTTTGTGCTTTAAAGCACATCTAGAAGTATAATTCCCGTCAAAATCGTGTTTTACCCAGAACCTTTGTTCACCTTAGCTTGTAATATACGAAGGTATTAAAGTCATGAGTTGAAACAATTGTTTATGGGTATTATTCGCCATTACGAGGAGAATAGAAGCAAGAATAGATCTACAGGTATCATATCCCCACACTTTAAACAACTTACCCAGATTCCTAGTGTTGCCTGTCTTGAGTTGACTAGATCTTAAAATCATCATTTCACATTTCGAATCATTAGCACGCACGGACAAAAGACATTCTTAAACAGTGTGGAAATGTTCACTCACGAAGCAAATGGAATAAAATTTACTACACTTTCTGAAACACATGTAGCGAATTTGTTGCTCAACCAATTGCTGAGTTTGCATCACACTATTTTTATTTTTCCTTTTATCAATCTTTTTTCGAGCAAATTTAACAATAAGCGTACTTAAACGTTTCTTCTACCTTGGATTACTCGCACCTATCCATTTTTCGGGCCCAAGCTTGTTGAAAACAACCAACACAACATCCAGCACTAACCAAACATTTATTTTGAAGAACTAGTAATGCTTTTATATACCTATTTTTATGCTAAAAGCTTAGTGCCATATGTAAAACGTAGCCTTTGTAAGGCTGCTTAAGGACAATGTTGCAATATTAAATTCTTTTTGAATCGAGCACGAGGTGTTTACTCCAAAATACCGGGCCGAGGTCACTTTGTGCAGATCGATCCCATATGGTAAGGATTGTACAAAGAGAAAAGTCCAACGTTTTCCTGTAAGGACCGAACAAGCGAGATTAATGGAAAATTTATTATATGACATAAGACATTTGTATTTGAAAAAAACAGAACATACATTTCATTGCAATGGAAGTGCGTGCATATCAAAGGCGTGGTAGACATTTGGTCGAAGATAGAAAAAAGAAATCACCAATATATTGCATCTTTTCCACTTGAAAACAATTTACAAATCTTACCAAAATTAAAAATATGTCATTTTTGTGTTTCACAAAACTTTTTGCCGTTTCCTCTAGGAACTTTGTTTGCTTTGTTGCATAATGAACTTTCGGTTTTTCCAGTAATAGCTCACTAAATATGTTTCTAAGCCAATCAAAACGAGCTATTTCACCGGAAGTGCCGCTTGAATATCTCAAGTACTAATAATATTAATAATAATGGCACAAATATTTCCGCTGCTACACAGTGACGTTACTAAGACATAAATATTACGTTCTTTAGCGCAAGTTCTTTTACTTTCAAATATAATAATGACCAATCTGATATTTTCGCATGCAAACTCGTGTCTTGGTCAAAGTGAAATTTATATTTAAAAAAAAATAAATTGGATCTTTTAACTCTGCATGCAAAAATAAAAACTGTATGTATAAACCTAGTTTATAGGTGAATTTTAATAAAAATAGTTTGTCAAGGTAAAGTGCTTTGACACTTTATTTCAATGCCTCTTGAAAACTGCAAAATACTCAAGTTTAATGCACATCAGCTGCAGAAAGATTATTCCTTACTGGGGCAGAAAACATTTTATGTATTCAAGTCTGCATCAAAGCTTGGCAAAAGAAAAAAGGTGAAACACAGATTCTTTGGAAAGGTAATCTTTTGTTATAAGCTTGTACACTGTTTGGTTTATTCGAAGGAAGGGTTGAAACCGTGCTCAGCAGTTGAAACGTAGTTTAAATATATTTATATATACGACGCTTTCCTGTAAAGTATTATTTGTAAGAGGACACCTAAAAATCCTTTTAGTTTAGGGTCTAGTTGTACGAAACTCGTTTAGCTTAAACTGTTCACAAGTTTCAAGTAGAAATCGTTTATATACATTTCATGCGCAACCTAACTGAAATTTTGGAGACTGATAACAATATTTATGTAGGTAATTGTTGGTTTAGCACGTAAGGTTGAATTGAAAACATTTAATAGGTTTGAGAAAGTGCCTTGATATTCTGGCTTATCCTCCGCTAAACGAGCTTCGTACACCAGGGCGGTGGACGGTGATGCTGTCATCAATTTTTAGTTTTCGAAACATTTTAATAGCATCGCCCTATACTTTTCATTTTGACAGACAACAAGAATGTAAAGGTCTAGTCGGTTTATTAAGCCGATGCTTTAACAACTGACCTCAAACATCATTATTTCATTACTTATCATTTTATTTTATTATTTCTTTGATGGTTTATTGAACTCTACCCAGTAAAAACATCTGACTTACATGGTCTACCTAGAATATATTTAGCCGTCCTGTCAAACCACCCACTAGGATGAGATCCGAGTATCTGGAGAAATCGTACGACTTTCGGCGGAGTAATTGAAAAAGTTTTTCACATGGGAAAGATACTTCCCCTGAGATAGAAAGCCACCACTTCGTAGCGGGAAGGCTCTACTCGTACCAACTGTTGCAGCAAAATATCATTATGCGGGTAAAGAATATTTTCTTAACACATTGAACAGAGTCTTCAACATGATAACTTTAAATTATTATAATACTATCACATCAGAAGTATTGGGTGAATGAATGCGATTGCAAGTTATTACCTTGCCTCAATTGTTCAAGCTCCAGCCTAGCTAGACGAATAATATAAGCAGTTGTAGCGCATGCTTAAACAAATGAATCTGATTCTATATTAACAAAGTAAAATATCACGGCTTTGAATTTTACACTTGCTCTATCAATGTTCGTTTGAACACAGGACGTTTGAATTTTACATGGTCTTAACATAGATAAAAGTGTTGAGTTGGAATAAACTTTTCAGTTCAAGTCTGGTAAAAGCCAAGCACGACAAACTTTTTGTGCAACCAATCTATTATAAGTGTCAAAACAAACGTTTTTGTTAGTGATAGGATTTAATTATAAAGCCCTTGGTTAGAAATTAGTTCGTTTCCAAAGTTCTGTAGTATTCGCTTGTATAGTTTATCTTCTCTTTTCTTGAGGGAAGCACTGGGGTTTCTTCAATATCTTCTTGTTTGCGCTTACTTTAACTCTTCCTTTAGCTAACTCAAACTATTATCATTCATTTGCGTTACGTTGAGCAGTTTGTTTCGTAATAGTCCATGAAACTATATCTCAAAATATGATACTGAACTCTTCAAACTTTTCTACGTAAAGACAAAATTTATTTTCTATAGCATGTAATTATATGTTCACACACGACGAGAACCATAATCATGAAACCATATCTTTGCGAAACATTAGCTGTTAATTTTCTGCACGACTAACCAGTAATTTTCGTGAAACCCTTTTATCTTACTTCAGTCCGGTGCTTCACAAAAATTTGGCGATTAATTTGTGCGCTGACGCATTTTTTCACCCGCAGATTGTTACTATATCTTTCTCTTTTCCATATCAGAATATGATGAAAATAAAGCCAATGATATCCAGCTGTTAACAAATGCTTTGTTTTTAAATTCACCAATGTTAGCTTTTGCTTTCTCATCTTTATATGCTGAAGTTACAGCAACATATCGCTATAAAACTGGGCTACCAAACTTTTTTATTACATACCAAGACCACAAGTTTGATGTAGGTAAATGTCTAAAAGGAAAGGGTGCACCGAGGTAAACGTTTTTAAAGCTTTTATTGCATGTCTGAAATTTGAGCAATATGCCTGCCCAACCGTAAGTGTCGCAACGCAAAACTGTAGTTATATTTTACGGCTTTGCGTATCAAAATTACTTCTAACGGCCGTTGAGTACATAGTTAGTTGGCACATTGGGAGAACGCCATGAGAATCAGGCTAGGAATAAGATTTAAAAAACACTGTGTTTTCTAACTTTAAAAAAAATAAATGTAGCTCACATTCCAGAAAATAGAATGATATTAGATGGTGTTAATATCGGGTTTTTTGCTACATATATTTGCAGATAACTAAACGATTAGCACTTTTTGCCATTTTCATTGAATCATGCTTTAATGTTAAGAAAATCTTAGCTATATCTAAAAATACGAAGTCAAATGGATTATATTAGTTTGTGTTAAGGTGTACAGGGGGGTGAGCATTGAAAGTACACATATTTTCGGCCAACGCAAACCATTCATTTCTTATTCAACAAGCATGACAGGTCCTGAGTTCAGCCAAAAGACTGTGCAGGTGAAAATGTCATAATGCAATGTAAGGTTTGTTTTGAAGTTATTATTCTGTTTCAGTGCAGGTTGTTCAAGTTTTTCATGTCAATTTCATTTTTATATGAAACAGCTAAGCAGTTTCGATTCATACCCACATACAGCTGCTATTTACGATAACAAAAACAACGATACTTTTGTCGATGGTAAATTCTAGATTGGAATATCCCTAGGCATATTTTCTTTAAACTTTGTTAATTAACTGTAGTATCTTTCACATTTTCAGTGACCAATGTCATTGCTGACCTTGCTGCTTGATTGGATCGACATATCTAACTATTAAACTTTTAATGCACCAATCCTATTTTAACCGTGCAAATTATCGTTTACTTGTTGCGATCAAGTTTACTTGCTAAGAAGCCAGCTGACCCTACACATGCAGAGTAACAAAAAAGGAAAGACGTTAGACTGGGGAGTTGTACTGCTGCATCACTTCTTATTTTGTGTCCAG
The DNA here is from genome assembly GCA_025400075.2 of Phenganax stokvisi. Lineage (NCBI taxonomy): Eukaryota > Metazoa > Cnidaria > Anthozoa > Malacalcyonacea > Clavulariidae > Phenganax > Phenganax stokvisi. Next base: position 17,377 of record JAODVQ020010001.1, read on the forward strand.
AGAGTTTAATAGCTAGATGCTTACCGGCAAAAAAAATTATACGTAGCGTCATCATATTAGTCCTTTCACTAATGTAGTCGGGTAAAGATATTTGCTTAGAATCCTCTCAAAATCACGCTTTCAACTGCTGTAAAATCGACTCGAACACTCTAATTCCAAGCCTGTCTCCCAAACGTATATCAGTGAGGTACGTCCGGTAAATTTGGCTAACCAACACGGTAGAATATGTATAGTGTCATAATTCCTTTAATTGAACATTTGATTGTGCCATTGTCTTGCTATAGTAATCTGAAAATAGTCAAGCTAGTTTTAATTTGACTTAGAAGTTCTGGGGTTCCTGCCTGTGAATTTTTAGATCACTTTTACAACTTATGTTGTCAATAACTGGCGTACCTTTCGACAGCGTCCGAAACTTGGGTAGTAATCAATTGCTGAATTCTTGTGTTTTTATGTCAAGGTCTACCTTTAATACATGGTACCTCATTGTAATTAGTAGATGACCTTGATGCATTCAAAAACCTGAAATTATACTACATGCTATAGGTCTATGTAATTTTGCTAACGAAGTATGTTGACCATTTTCATTTTTCTAAATCAAAACTTTATGGAAACACGGAGCAAATTTCACAACATGCATGTGATCATCCATGCTGGGCCAAGCAATACAGAAACAATCATTTACAACTTTCACAATATGCGAATATCGTGACTACTGTCGTAACAAAAACAACTAACATTTACAACAGCAGAAATGAAAATTACCATTGTCTCAACACGCTTTTTATATTTGGCACAAATATAACATTTCAGCATCAAATGCTAGGCTATCTTACTGGACTACGGAATGATTGCTGAAAACGTAAAGCTTTTCTTTAGCAATTCAGTCAAAGGCGTTAAGGCAACAAACTTTATTCCGAGTAGACACAATTGTGATCAGAGGCGGAGGAAACACAATCGTTTTCGGTGTGACATGAACATTTTGCCAAAGAGAGGGTGGCTAACGCGTGGTTTTGGCTTAGCCAAAACAAACTGCATTTTAGGTAATATTTAAACAACGAGCAGGCAAGGCATAGCGACGTTCCAGTAATCCCACACCTCCCTTAGCTAGGCACCTTATAGTGATCATGCATTACATTAGTAAGGGTAAATTTATTACAACAATAGTGCTGCACCTTTTTGTTATGTGTTTTATGCATTTATATTTCAAATTGCTGAGATCATAGTCGGAAATTTGTTAAATCAGAATGAAGACAAGGGCTTCGAGTCATGTTTGAAAATTCCAACTCATAGTGTTACGCAGATAAACAAAAGTGTCATATGTGCCATGCAGGTTTTATGACATGATTAAACGTATGATTAACATGACTTTAAAATCAGAACTGACTAAAAATACGTTTGAACAACATTCAAGTAAGTATATAAAGTGATAATTCGGGGAGGAGGTTAAAGCAAACTTTGTTTTCCCTACCTTAGTAAACCACTCGGGTCCTTTTGTAAGAATTTTGTGAAAAAATATAACTTTAAAACCATATTTTGAACTGAAATCTTGCATTAGTTGTGTAAAATGCATATACAGCCGTGGCCAAGAGTTTAGGACCACAAGGCAAAAATTGGAAAGTTTTTCCTTAATCCACTAGTTGCATCAGAAAGCAACTTGATTGTATCAAATTGCATCATTTATGGGTCAATCTATTTTTTCACCTTTCAACTGTCAATCAAGTAGTGAACACAGGTTCATGTCTTCTTTTTGCATGTTTTCAAGTTCTTGAGAACCCATGAAAATGGGTCGAAAGCCATCACTTTCTGATGTTCAGCGCTCCAATTGGGGTGCTTCACAAAGATAACCAGTCCGAGCGTGAAACTAATGACGGAGTAAGATGTAGCAAGACTGCAGTTCACAATGCAGTTACTAAGCTTAAGATAGCAAGAAGTTAATCATATGCCAAAAGGTCTGGTCGACCACGTAAAATCTCACCAAGCGATGACCACGTCATTAGGAGAACAGCAGCTGAGTCACCAACGAGTTCGGCGAACAAGATTTGGTCGGTACTGCTTTCAAAAGGAGTAGAGATTAGACGGAGAACCGTTAGTCGGCGTTTGGTCGAGGATTTTGGTTTAAAGCCCCGCAAACCTCCAAAAAGTCCCAGGCTTACACCAGCGATGAAAGTTAAGCGTTTGGAGTTTGCCAAAAAACATGCAAATTGGACGATTCAACAGTGGCACCAGGTGGTCTTTTCAGATGATTCCACGATACAGCAGCTCACTACACGCAAGCGCTATGTTCGTAGACCCACTGGAAAGAGATTTGATGATCGATGAATATCGGTGAACGGAACAACTGGACTGTTTTTCCTACCAACGGGAACGACCACGAATGGCCAAAAATATGTTGATATGCTGAGGGAGAAACTGGAACTACACGTGGCTGTTCATAAATGTGCCATTTTTATGTACGACGGTGCACCATGTCAACGCTCCAGAATTGTTACTTAGTTCTTGAAATCGAAAAAAATTAGAGTTCTTACTGGCTTTGAAACAGTCCTGATTTGAACCCTATCAAACATTTATGGACTGTTATGAAAGACAAAGTCTTCGAGAAACAACCAAGCAATGCTAATGAGCTTGAAAAAGCAATCAAAGAAGTTTGGGTGCTTTATTTGTCGGCTGAGTACTGCCAAAGTCTGGTAGAGAGTATGCCTAGACGTTTGCAGGCCGTAATCAAAGCTAAAACAGGGCCAACCAAATATTGACTCTAAAAATTTGTTAAGGAGCGCATGTCGTATACGTGGAGAAACGTCCCAATAGTTCTAATATTCAAATAATATGTCGAGTTCATCAGTAATTTAACAAGAATATGTATCATTCGTTGTTGAAATCAGAAATTTAATGCGTGGTCCTAAACGACTGGTCCTGACGTCGTCCTGACGACTGTAAAGTTAGAAAGACAACCAAACTTATGTAATACATGCAAGGAACATTTACAAATTTGGCCTGCTCTCGGGAAACTTACAGCAAGCCAAAAAAATGAGGAAGAGCTAGTTCAGTATTTATCGTTTTTCCTGAGTTTTGGAATATTTGAGAGACACCAACTTATTTCAACATCCAAAACATAATCGTTTTCTGCTAAATACACTTATTTTCAGAGTTTCACCAAAAATAAACCATTACTCAAAAACCGTATGTTTTCTTCCATAAGATGGGGACACATATTGCATGAATAAATCATGCAGTCGTTTCTTGGGATTAATGACAAATTTTGGTGATCTGTTGGGCTTTTTCCAATTATAGTCGATTTCTTAAGACGTTATAGCACTTCCAATTATTTGCATTTCACTGTTGAACTCGTTAGGGAGTTCATATCCCTCCGCTACGGTGAAGATTCCACAGGTTTCTCAGCAGCACATAATATTATCAAAAGAGTTCAAAGCGAAAAGATTATAAATAAGTTCAAATGGTCTCAATATATTTATAATTTGATCTACATTTAAATATGATGTAAGGATTTCACCAATTTATACATAACTACACTGGTGCCGTTAGCAATGCTTAGCAACACGTTTGTAAATTAGGCAAGAAGATCTTGGAGTGTAAATATTTAAAAAAAAACCTAATACATGAGATACTTATTCAAAACTCAAAATATAAAAATATTCTGGGCCGTTAAGGGGATAGCTACTAGAATATACATGTATAGCAGATCTTTCAACCAATTACAAATCACACTACAATATCCTACCATTATATTTATTCCTTTTTTTTTGCTAACGCCACTATCCAATGCACAGTGTGCGACTCTTTAATCTCTTCTGTTCACTTGCTCAAAATCAAGTTATGCTGCGCTGAGAGGTATTGTTCATTGCTCAATGTACGTTGCTATTTCAAAAGTTGACTGCTATGAGCCCACAGCTAACTTACTACATTAATATTGCAATAAACCTTTCTAGTTACATATTGCAATTTTTATTTGAAAGCCTTTTTCTACTCCGGCTCTTTTGATTGCGGGGGGGGGGGGGTTGTACAGGTTCAGACATGCTGCGTTGTTTCCTGCCTGCGCTCAACCCTGCATGCACACCACAAACATTAAAACGGAGTAATTCACTTACTGCATTTACTCGTTTGAGCCCTGCAGTGCTCTATAAATTTTCAATGTTTTAAATGCAGCGCTTATCCGGCGGCGGTGCTCAATTGAAGGCGGCGCTTTTAAAAAATAAGTGGTTTTTTTGTCCATCGTTTGTTATTTTCAACACTGGTATGAATGAAAGCAACGGAACAGTTGGATGA
>JAODVQ020010108.1:7732-21653 GCA_025400075.2 Phenganax stokvisi
TCAACTCACCTCAAATTGTTTTCTGTAAGAATTCTTTCGAGCTTTTTATTATATTTCCACGCTTTTCTCCATTCATCCAAACTCGGTCTAAAACACGAACACTAACATAGACTTTGACCGAAAATTACGTCTAAGTCCTGAAAGCGAGGCTGGCGAATATATTGCACTGGTCTCGTTTCAACCTGAGCTTTGAATATTATAGTGAAGTTGGATTGAATTTTGTTAATTACATACAAAGGTTTATCATTAGTTACAGTACCTTTTTGCAAGTTCTGTTTTTAGTTTATTATTTTCGCCTTCCAATAAGTCAATCAATTTTTTTGATTCTTCAATATGCCGTTCAGTCGTCTAGAAATGAAAATTAAAGAATGGTATACATGTGAAATACCTGCAGTTTCGTGTTGTTTTTAGTTGTCTGGATGTTCAGTGTACCTTCAGTTTCTTTTGAAAATTTCTCGCATTTGGTAAGAGGTCCACTCTGCCGGTCCTTCCCTTTGTTACATGTTCACTATGCAAAATATTCGACGTGGATTGAAGATTATTAGAAGTCAAAACATCATCACGTTCACTGGCAGTAGGTGAATCTTGGTCGACAGGATGGTCATCATCGAGATCTTTCACGACACTTAACTTGCTGTCTTCACTAGCAAAATCAACGACATATTATCCCATTGAAAAAGTGAGCTAGACAGCAATCAAAAAAGACTGCAACTTCCTGGAAATCTTGTACTCGTCAGAGAAAATTCATTCGTCGTGACCATGAGTATAGTTAAGTCATACCAAAACGAAATGTAGACTTACCTGTTTGAATAATCTTTTCCAAACTTATCTTTAGAAAACGATGAATTCCGAGCTTGCCTTTCGTTTTCCTAAAGTTTACAGATAAATATGAGACTTATATTCATGCGATTGACAATTACTGCGCATATCATACACACCAGTGCAATCAATTCCTGGTTTTGATATCGCAGTTCGACGATTTTTTGTTCCAATCCTACACATTTCTGCTCGAGAATATCACAGTTGGCTTGAAGATCGGCCTTAGCTATGCTCATCGCTTGCATTTCTTCACCATGACTTCGCACTTCGTCCAAACGTTTTTGTTCAAGTTCCTATAGAGTATACGCGGGTATACAATGTATGAAATTTGTCTTTTGAGAAAAAGTTTGTTTTTGTAAGTTATTGGCATAAAACACTGTTTTCTTAGGTTAAAATATTTGTTCATTGAAGATTTTGTTTTTGGAATGTAGTACCTGTTTCAAAAAACCCCGTGCGCAAACAATTACAATGTACCTGAACACGCGATTGTTGGGACTTCAGTTCCTTTCGAATTCGACCAACCTTGGATAACACATTTATTTTTAAAAATATTATCAAAATAATTATGAAATTGAAAGGGACGACATAATTACCAACGATGGATTCCGAAAAAAATACCTCTTTGTCGTAGCGATATGCCTTATCACTTTTCTCATTCACCTCCTCTCTGAAACGCAACGAGTATAATAAATCAATAATTGATTATTTCAAAAAATGACCAACTTCTTTTCAATATATATGTTGTTAATTGCAAAAGTTCGAATCTGCAAACTATCTTGCTGTTACGAAACCTTAGATTTATATGGTTACTCTTACACCGGCCTAATCGCACGACAACGCCGTTGCTACAGACAGCATGACGTACTGTAACTTATTTGAAGAAGTGATTAGCTCCTGCACTAGAGCTTGACGTCTTTCACAATCGTCCAAAAGTTTCTCAATTGTGTTTCTCAGCATGTGAGCTTCGGCCTCATCAAGAAAAACTCCTGGACAAAGTGAAAAAAAGCAAACTTAGGTAATTACCATTCGCATTATAACTATTCTGCTTTGGTAAAATACGAGCAACCCAAACGTACTGACGCGTAAACAGTCATGTTGTACATATATGACACTGAATAGCATATCTAAAAACTTAACTATTGATTTACCTGACTGAACATCAGAAACTTGATTGAAAGGTATTGGTCGGATTGAACGAAACCCATGTTGCTTTAACCGATTGTTTACAGTGTTCCAGTTCTCGATATCTTCGGACTATAAACAAGTACAGTACAAAGATGTTGTTGCTGTGGGACTTACAGTGCTTGGTTGCATGCAAAGGTTTTGTGAGTCTTCGAGCGAAGCCGCAGCAGAGCCCACAAAATAATCACGGCTCCTGGCGCTGACTGCGGTGGGTTGTTTCTTATGAAATGATGTTTACAAAAAAAGCTGGCAAAACAAGTAAAAGGAAATATTTTATATTTACAGGAAGGTTTTCGGTGGAACACAAAAGTCTTTAACTAAGTTTTTTATAAGTAGTTGAAGCTAACTTACAAAATACTCGTTTGACGGATTTTTGTCCACAGCGATTGAATTTTCTAGTCAAAAAAGGAATTGGGTGTTTAAACATTGTAAAAACATGTCATCATTCTGTCATTATCATGGTAACTTATAAGTCAGTGGTCATCACTAATGTCACTGAACCCAAGTATTTTCTCTTCACTCTTGGGGAAAAGTTAAAGGCCCCTTGCAGAGCAAGTTTACTTGATAACTTTTCATTATCTCAGTGAAGAACCACAGCGAAAAATATATCCTAGCTCAGTTCCAGGCACCTAAAAATTCCTTCTAAAAAAATTCTTGTTTACCTAAAAGTTCTGCATCAGTTCCAGAAACATGTTTTGAATTATCTGATGGACTTGATGTGGCCTAAAAATGTAGGATAAGACATCCTAAATTCATAGCCATGCCGCAACGGACTCTGGTTCGGTGCCGACTAAGTAAGTGCGTCAAGTAATTTATAATAAATGAGACAGCGTTTTTGCCGGTCAATGAAATATAGAAAGTGTGTTAAAAAACGAGGCGCTAGCCGACTTTTTTTACAAACTTTGAGGTGTCTAGTACATCGGTAATAAACGACTTTCGAGTTTGCTGTATTACTTCTTAAATGAATGTTTATTACCGTGGTGTCAAGACTACCATGTGACATGGTGTTGATTTCCTTAGCGTTTTGCTTATGTATTATTAGAGATGTGCCGAGAGCAAAATATGAAGTGAATCCACCACTTTCTTTTCAATTATCAGCTGTCAAGCGGAACACACTCATTAGATATGATTCACAGCACAACTTTTTCTAAAGAAAACGATCGCAAATGTCGATTGCACGATACTTTGCATTGAAGGGAAATCTTTCTTGGCGGAAGGATTTGTGATTGTAGGACATGCAATTGTAGTTCAAGACGGCTTTGGTGCATCTGTTCTTGTGTTGCAGCTCCGCATGTTAACCTGGTATAATGTGGTTCTGACCACTGGTTCTGACTAGTTTAACTATGGTGAAGGTGACTTCTGGATAAAACTGCTCTGGTGTGATATTGAAAGTATGGATCTCGGACCCTGTTCACAAAACACCGGCATGAAACTTGGCCGGTACAAAATCATTCCGGTATGTAAACGTTTACACAATACCACCAGTTCAATTTTTTAAAATTCTCGTCATTAAACCTTCAGTGTGCATTCACAGAACAAGAGGTTTTGCATGGTAAACCTTAATCGAATCATTACAGTAAACTTTTTATTACAGATATAATTCCGCGTAGGAGCTATCGTTTCAGAGTTTCACGGTTTCATTTTCTTATGTACGCAACGCGTGAATGCAAGGCCTGACCGTGGCAATTTGGTTAGGGTTTCCTTTTGCGTAGAGTCAAAAGGGTCTTGGTATCTTAGAGACTTTTGGTGGGCCATTGTCATAACTTAAGTGTGATGTGATCGAAGTGTGGCAGCTGCAGGCCAGGGTTGTGGCCGCAGGGACGGCAGTATTAGCGTGGTTAAAGAATCTACAGTCAAGGTTAGTTTGATTTCCTGATTTAGGGTCAAGGTTAGATTGTTTGAGCAAAGTTAGAGCAATAGTCGTTGGCGACATATCACTGAGCTCTATATAGAAACTGGCTTGCGAATGAACTTAAACACCTCTGATACAACAAAATATATTATGGGGTTAGATGAACAACCACTATACTGTAGATACAAATGAAGTATTGCAGTTGCTGAATGATTGACAAGAGAAACGCCAACGCTGCAATGAACCAGTTTAACCATTCCACCGCAGCCGTGCTGATCTCCACGCTCAAAGGTACCATGCTCCATGCTATCTTTGGAATGCATTTTGCCATATCGTTGTCGAGGATTCATTGCAGGGAGACCAAGCAACAGATCCAGAGCTATGCAATTACTTGCACCTTCCTTTCACTTTATGTTAAAATTATGTCACGTTATGTCAAAATTTCAATGTGGCGGCGAAATGCATTGTTTAAATCCCATGATCCATTACAAACAAGCGCATACTTGAAATACACGCTACCGCTATGGGTAAAGCGGTTGAAATGAAACATTCATTTCTACTTTTCAAAATTATTGTATTTGGTAATATTTTTACACCGTTAGCTACCAATGTACAAATAATGACATTCATTGATTTCAATCCCTTTGTAGGTGATTTAATCAAACAACAAATGAAACCTCAATTTAAATAAAACAGTTTATTCAACAACTAACAAAAAACATTATCCATATATATCCTAGCAAAAAAATAAATGAAATAAAAACAAACTTTTGTAAAACCTGTGAGCTTTCTCGCCATTTATGCGTTTTTCCTTTTCCAAACTCATCATCACTGCCTGTGGAGGACGCCATCTTGAATTTCCAAATCAAAATTTCAAATTTTCCGCTCACTGCCCGACAAATTTTTCCAGTATGGTGCTTTTAGCCACTGCAAATTCGCGAAAAAAATCAGTAATTTTGAAAGTGTGCAAACTGGCGGGAACCCAGTTGATTGGTGCGGAAAATTGACCTTCAGACCTTAGCACCATTGGTACCGGAAACAACATAAAAAACATGGTAAAATGTTGGCATGTGGTTGGCATTGACTTCTAATCTGCCACTTATCTACCACGAAGAAAGATCGACAAGATGTCAAAATCGATTGGAAATCTTGGTAAGATTTTTCTCTTGAAGCATTCTGTAAATGTATTATCGTATCATAATATGTGTTCCGTAAAAGTACGCATTCAACATGAAATTCTGCTGTTAATTTCAGTTGACTTTATATGATTATGAGTTTTCACTACGGTGACCCCGTACTGGCCATACAGTATTGCCAAAAAAAGAATGAAGTCATTAAAACAACATTTTTCTTTTGTTCATTAATCAAGCGTCTATGGCCGTTAGGAGACTACCCAACGAGAGGGGATGCAGATCTGGATGCCTAACTTTGATATTGTTCCCTACCTCACTCATCAAGGGGTCGTTTGCTTCTAGGCATCCTATTGTTTAGGGTCAAGGTGCACTGAAATACGTGCTACTTATTTCTTTTATTTTGGCTAATACTCCTGGCATAGTTCAGTTAATGCATTTAGTGATATGAGTTTCACTGTGCCGGTGAAATTGTTGGGATTAGACAAAGTATTGGTGGGTTGCCGCTCAAAGGGGTAAAGGGCCGCTGTGGTTGGATTGCTAGTTGAAATATTGCTGCAGGTTCCTGTGAAAATGAAGCCACCCTGAAAACCATCAACATTATTTGCACTGATTTATGACAAAGAAACTTCTTGTATCTTTCCAGCAATATTGAGTGTTTCAAATAAAGAAGGTTTAGCTGAGTTTGCCCAAAAGCTTCACAATTTTGGATTAGAACTGATTGCTTCTGGAGGAACTGCCAAAGCAATACGAAATGCTAATCTTCCTGTTAGGTATGCAAGTTTTTATAGAGCTGGTCTTATCCATATTTTATACTTGTATAGACAGGGTGAACAATCCACTCAAATGATTGCTGCTTGCAAGGAGAGGCCCTGTCTTCTTAAATGGTTAATTGTACACCTTATCAGCTATATACTCTATTTGTCAATTAAATTATCAGTACTTTTATGTTGCCAATTCTTTATATACGCTAGAGATGTCTCTGAACTAACTGGAGCACCAGAAATGCTTGGTGGACGAGTAAAAACCTTACATCCTGCAGTGCATGCAGGTAGTATGCTTGAGTTATGTAATTCATCGATATAGTTTCTTCATTTTTGTCTTGGTCATATTGTGCAGCAAGAAATGTTTCACTTTTCAAGCTAATCTTTGCCAGCCTTAAATTGAGTGAGGTTTACGGCATGTTGGAATGACTCTAGTGAAGTCCTGATTTACTGAGCAAGGAATGAAGTAACCCTTTGTGCATGAAAGGGTTTGCATTTTTTCCATTTTGAGGTTTTTCTAATTACTTCATTGAACAAAAAACATGTCGTGTCTTTCAAACTTTGCCTGCATTGCATACACTACATGCTGTATCTGCTAGATTATGTTTCAAACAAGTACTTTGTGGGTGTGTATAGGTATTCTTGCACGGTTGAATGACACAGACAAAGAAGATATGAAGCAACAAAACTTTCAATACATCAGGTCACCATTAGAATTTAAAATACAATAGCAACATTTTCCCTTGATTTGTGAGAGTACTGAATTTTTTTATTTCTATGCAGTGTGGTAGTCTGTAATCTGTATCCATTTCAAGATACAATATCACAAGATGGTGTATCAGTACCAGAAGCAGTTGAACAAATTGATATTGGTGGGTTGAAGAGTTCATTGGATCTGACCATTATACCAGTTTGACTGCTCAACTACAATATATTATAATGTACAATACAATCTGTGATTGAAAGAGTCCATTACTTGCCATTTTATTAAAAATTTGGGTCATAAGCTATTCATTACGAAGACATTGTTTTGTAGGCGGTGTAACATTGTTAAGAGCAGCTGCTAAGAACCATGCGAGAGTGACTGTGGTTTGCGATCCTAGCGATTATGACAGGTACATACAGTTTCATAATCAACACACAGTTTCAATGAATTCAACAACCTCAGTCGAAGATTAAGCTATTAACAAAATACTTATCTTAAAACTGTTCCAAATAGACTGTGCCTCACAATAAATAATGAATTATAAAGGAAAATATACTGACAGGATTGCAGGTGAAATGACCTCTAACCCAAACGGTGATGTTTCTGAAGAAACCAAAAAGATGTTGGCATTAAAGGTATATTTTGAGATACAGAAGGGGCAAAATGCAAATTGACTGCACCAAATAATGAACTTTCCCAATTGATGAACTGTGGTACTTTTAGGCTTTCAGCCACACAGCTGAGTATGACAACGCCATCTCGGATTACTTCAGAAAAGAATATAGTCTAGGAGTCTCGCATGTTCCTCTGAGATATGGCATGAATCCTCATCAGACCCCAGCACAACTTTACACAACTGATACTCAGCTGCCTGTCAAGGTCCTGAGTGGTGCACCTGGATTTATTAATCTATGTGATGCTTTTAATTCTTGGCAACTTGTGAAGGTATCAGGAAGTAAACATCATTTTTCCAGCTATCTTGTTTATATTGTACTTGGTGTTTTGTGTTGTTGAACCTAGCTTGCCCAATTTCTTTTAAATCGCAAAACTTAGATTGTATTGTACCATTTATCTGGACTCAAAGTAAAAAGCATTCTTTCCCTGAAGTTTTACGGATTTCAAAAACATACTTGTAGCTCTGCGTTCTACCTTAAGATCTTTATCTCAATTGAATTTAGAAAGTATCAGCTGTTCCAGTTGCCCTCTGTCTGTTAAAGACTCTATAGTCATGTAAAAGTCAGTGCGAAATGATTTTTAGGAATTAAAAGAAGCTTTAGATCTTCCCGCCGCAGCCTCATTTAAACACGTGAGTCCTGCTGGAGCAGCAGTAGGTGTTCCTCTGAGCCATGAGCAAGCTAAATTGTGCATGGTGGACGACTTGTATGATGTCCTAACTCCTATTGCAACGGCGTACGCCAGAGCACGAGGCGCGGATCGCATGTCATCATTTGGGGACTGGGTAGCATTGTCTCATGAATGTGATAAAACTACTGCTAGGATTTTGTCAAGAGAGGTATGTGCTCGAGTGCGACTACATATATGTCAATTACCTACGTCTACTTCGCCTTTTATAGTGGTGTCTTATGAGGGAAGGTCAATACTTGTTTTATAACTCTAAGCGATATTATTATATGAAAATTTATTTTAGGTGTCCGATGGGGTTATTGCCCCAGGATATAGCGAAGAAGCTCTGGTGATTTTAAAAAAAAAGAAAGGAGGAAAATACTGCGTGCTTCAGGTAAAAATTCTGTATTTGCGTCATTTAGATTGATATGGGCAAGGTGTACGTTAACTTCCGAGAATACCCTGTACTCTTCTAATTTATTTTGATCTGCCGCTTAGATGAATCCAAATTACGAGCCTCCGTTATCAGAAACGCGAACTTTATTTGGTCTTAAACTGGAACAGCTCCGAAATAACGGAAAAATTGACAAGAAGCTCTTTCAAAATGTCAAATCCAAACGCACAGAGGTAAAACAAACGGTTTTCTCGGGGAGTAAAGTAAAACCATAAAAATCTCTCTCCCCCTTTCCCCACAGTGGAAAAGAAAGACTTGAAGAGGGACATTGTATAACTCAGTATATGTTTCTCTGCAGGTTCCCGATAAAGCTTTTCGTGACTTGATAGTAGCGACGGTTGCACTGAAATACACGCAGTCCAACTCTGTGTGTTATGCTAAAGATGGACAAGTAACTAACTATACTAATTCTGAGAATTCCATCTTCCTTGTTTTCACAGTTTGTTAAAAGAATAAAGTTCAAAAGTGATTTTGCTGTTCATAGGTTATCGGAATTGGAGCGGGTCAACAGTCTCGTATTCATTGTACACGATTAGCGGGCGAGAAGGCGAACAATTGGTGGGAATTGATATACCAACTCTTACTTCAGTGATCTAAATATTGCCCGTCTATTGTTCTTAAAAATTTCTGGAGTTCAATTGACGTAAGATTATGTATTTTCTAGGTGGTTACGACAGCATCCGAAGGTTTTAGGCATGAAGTTTAAGGCAGTAAGTCGCACAGAATTTTCAAAAATTTCATGGTGTGTGTAAATTTTTACTGTTTTTAACTGCAGTCCGCATGGAAAAGGAACTGATGTTTCTGAGCTTATTACATTTTTACCTAAGGGTGTGAAAAGGTCTGAGAAATCAAATGTCATTGACGTATATGTGAACGGAAAAGTTGGCCAGGTGAGCCATGAGTATGGACACTAGCATATTAGCATAAGCACAAGAACCCAAGCATAAGCCAAGGCTGAACTAAACGAATTCAAAAGAAGATTCTTTCCGCTTTGTTTATGTAATCCTCCTGAGAAAGTCTTCCTTTGTTTTCTCGCTTGCGCTTGCGTTGCTATAGTAAAAACCAGACTCTGGTGTTTACACGATTCTTTTTTGACTACGTCGTCAAACTGTTCGCCATGGTTAATACATTTCTTCAAGCGATATTTATGTTTTTTAGGATATGAGTAGAAGCGCTTGGGAGGCCATGTTTGACGATCCTCCAACAGATTTAACAACCGTTAGTATTTTTGATACAGAGATTTTAGTAGACAAAAGTACGATTTGAAGTTCTTTGAAAAACATGTCATGCCTGCTACAGCTGTCTTCATCACACGTTGTGCGGTGTATTAAAGTTGTCTTGCGATGTTTTAGGAGGAGAGAAATGAATGGTTAAATGCACTACATGATGTGTCTTTGAGTTCTGATGCATTTATCCCGTTCCGTGATAACATAGACCGTGCTGCGCAGGTGCGTCAACACTTTGTTGTACCTAGTACTTATAGTGTTACATTTGTCCTCTTCACAAGTTCATCGTTTTATAGCTAAGCCGAGTGAGTCAATCTGAATGTTGTTGGGTTTTTTCTGTCTGAAATTGTAGCTATATGTTTTTGCAGAGTGGTGTGGAGTACATAGCCAGTCCAGCTGGATCAATTGCAGATGAAATTGTCCTCGAAGCTGCGAATGAACACAATATGGTGATGATTCACACAAACCTGCGTTTATTTCATCATTGAAACTCGGTTTTTTAAAACTTTCCTGCCGACAAGTATGTATTGTATTGTGCAAGTATAGATGTAGCTGTTCAGTCTTTCCCAAAACATTTAGTGCTTATCATTGAATAAAAGTGATAAAGGGTAATTGTCATAAATGAATTGTTTACATCACAAACTGATATCGACTATTCACCGACCTTGATTTCCAAGATCGCTGCTGTAGTGGAGCAGAGATAGCCGAGACCCTGGGAAACAGTTTGCTGTTAAACTTACTTGTCTTTTCGCCATGCATCGGCAAAACGTTTTGAACATGAACTGGAAGTGAAGCTGTACTAAACTAAAGCGCGTCGTCGCGAGAAAAACTACTGCCTACCAATGTTAGTCCGTATGGACGAAGATCATTTGCGGTAGTAGCGTCTACTTGTAACACGTACATGTTGCCTTGTTACCTTATCAAAGCTGTGCCAACTCAACGTCAGACTCCGTTACAAAAACTCGTGTTATTCCACAGGGTTTTCACACTTATGACAGCTGTGTTAACCTGTTTAGTGACTACAATGTTTGTATAATAATGTCAAACGATGCAAAATTTGGCGTGCAAGGGTTGCGATATTGCCAGGCTCTAGACATTACGACAAAAAAGAAAATAGGGGCCAGTTGTTCGAAGGTTTTATGTTTTAACAATCACTGGATCAGTATCTAATGGATAGTGCTATCCACCTTTCGGACAAACAGGACCAGGCGTGAACGAAAACGTTGATGCGAATTTATGACCAACTCCTTCCATTGACCCTATGGTCTGAAGAGATATACGAATGAATGGACTGATATTAAATTTGTGCTTTCTTGTGTGCCTGCGGCTCGAAGTTTTTTCAGCTACTCTGTGGTATCCATTGATTTGATTTCATCATTTTTGCTCAAATTTTCGTCATCAATGTTTGCTTTCTCTTTTACTTCAGATAAAATTTCGTTAATATGTCCTAGCAACGGTTCATCATCGCATTCCGTTTGATTGAATAGCTTAAAAGGGAAGAAAATTGACATTAAATAACTTCAAGCAAAAGTTTTGTACCAAGCAACTAGCATGCAACTAAGGATATTAAAAGTTTCCAACTTGCAAACTGATCTTTTCCTTCTTGCTCTTGCTCACCTTTTCCGCCATCTCTAAGTAATATACAACTGAACTATGATCTTGTTCTTTGAGGTAATGGATCCAGCCAAGTAAATACCAAACCTGGATAAGAATTACCAGGTTCATCACTATGCAGGAACATGTAAACTTTAGGTTGAAAAATGACGTCATGTTTCTTCCACAGTACAATACCTGAACAACTTCGTCGTCTTCCGATAAAAGTTCTTCCAACACACTACAAGCAATCTATGAAAAACAAAACTGGCATCTAGAAAAAGGCTATAAAATTGGAACACTCATTCTGTCTTATGAGCGCGGGTGCTGTTGAACAAGTACACTTGTATGAACTTTCGACACTTGTACGTTAACTAGTATGTGACATTTGTATGTGAACTGTACACTTGTATGCGAGCTTTCGACAAAGTTTACTAACATTTTTTGAAACTTAGTATTTCTTCCTGGACTTTGCAACTCGCATATCGCATGCGACAAGACTGACATCACTCATCCCAGAACGAACTGGAACTAGACTTAATATACTTATCTTAAGTCTAGTTCCAGTTCCTTCTGGGATAAGTGATGGAAAATAAGTTTGGAAAAATGTTAGTAAACTTTGTCGAAAGCTCACATCGAACTCATCCACTTCAATTAACATTTTCGAAAGTGATATTCTTGACTCGTATGACGGCATTCTCGTACCCTAAATATGAAAACAACGCGTACTGAGCAATATAAAATTATAAAATCAGATAGAATAGAGACAAAACAAATGTTAGCACATTAACCAAGCACATAAACCTTTATATTTAGGTCATCACAACCACGCCAGATATCTAAACCTTTCAGCAACATTTCTTTAGCCTCCTAATTTCAATCAGAATCAAAGTAATACGAATTGTATTAGTAATACAGTTAATAATTACTACTTTTCCCAACGCTTTAGCTAGCATTAAATAGCATTCCGTTGTTAGCAAGAAGACTGCAATAGCTCACATACTTCATTTTTCTGTTCACTCAGGAGAAAGTTTGCCATAACTTGATACGCATCAGGATTGTTTGGATCTTGTTCAATCGCTCTCTCACAATACAACTTGCATGAACATTCAGCATCTTCTGCAAAACTGAACAAGCAAAATAACTGCACGTGATTTATGATTTTACTGACCGCAATTCGTGCCACATGAACTTGTGGTTGAGAACTTATTCACACAATCAGCGGAAAGAGTCTAACGCTGACAAGTAGACTTGTGTAGAACCAGTTTTTCGTAGCGATCGATGCACGTACTAATACGTAAAAGAGCAAAGTATCTTACCAGCAATCAGTGAGATATATTTCTGCTAGTGAACAAAATGCATTTGAAATATCTCGATCAGTAATTTGCTCTACTTCAGTATTTACAGCATCATTGTTCGATCGTGACTCTTCCTAAAATTTGAAGACAGTATTGATGTCCAGTCTCGCACCTAATGACAATTCAAAAATGTAATACCACTTGGATTCTTCAAAACACTGTTTTCTGGTTTTCCAGTACATAAAAATTTCTCTCCGCAAAAAAAAATCTAGCCACGCTAGAGAAACACAGAATGATACCTTGCAATGCATGTCTTTCTCAGTAATCATTAACTCAATTCCTTTATTCAAGCACGTTACAGCCTCTTCTCCTTCCAGTAATTCACCCAGAGTCAAATATTTATTAAAACCTTTGCTGGGCTCAATCTCTATTGCATGTTTCAGACACTGGTTACAAAGTTTAGAAAAACCAAATATTCAAAAAAGGTATTCAAGCGAGAAAGCAAAACGAAAACGTAAATTAACATATTTTCTAAAAGTATTACTGGTACAACAATTTCCAAAAGGATACACTGACTGCTTCATCATTCTTGCCAACCTCCAAGTATACAGAGGAAGCCAGATCTATTGCTTGAAGATTGTCTGGAGACATCTCTAGTGCACGAGAACAAAACCTCTCAGCCAAATCAAAGTTAAAACATTCCATGTATTCTTCAACCTTTGGCATATTAAGAAAAATGGGTATGATTCTACTGAATGAACACCCATACATTGGCTACAATTAATTTCCAGATGAAATCATCAAGCTACAATATGATAAACCATTTAATCGTTTACAACCTTTGCAAGTATATCATCTACTGTAAACTTTTGTTCACTTGAATTTTCTTCTTTATCTTTGCTTACATTTTTATTCTCTTTTGTAGAATCAACACCTAAGTGATTGTTAAAACCAAATCACAAAAAAACTGAGTTGTAGACTGTTAATTGAAGATGAATTTTTTTAGCTTAAATCAAGTTCTTGAGCTTGCCAGGTCCTGACGAAGAGTAAAGACTGTGCATGCATGTCCACATCCAAGTGTCGGCATTAGTTGTATATAGAATGGAGGGACAGACACTGAGCTATAGTGCACCAAGAAGATTCTTAACCCTCATTCTTTCACTTTCATGTAATTTTTTGACCATACAACAACCAAAAGGTCACAACTCTGATATTGGGTTAATACCAGTATACCACCACAACACCATACTGTGTGGTGCAATGGTATACTACTTTTCTAGTGCCTGTACCATATTAGTAATATGCTTGATAATTTGTATACAAATACCTGCTTTTCTAGTTTTTTTCTTTCTCTTACCCATATCAGTCGATAATATATCAGTTCAAAACACTTGTTTTTACCAGAAATATCAAATTATCAAAATTCATGTAATTCTTAGTGGACGAATGTCAGCGGTATGCTCTTTTGTTACTGTTTAGCGCTTCCACCATGCGAGTGAACCATTGATTTCTATACAACTGGATTGCGCATCCGGCTGAAAAAGTGAAGCCAG
>JAODVQ020010215.1:8779-21643 GCA_025400075.2 Phenganax stokvisi
AAGTTGATAAAGGAGTGATTGCCTAGGAGTTGCCAGGTTATCGCGTTAATCTGACATGTTTGGCGAAAGTACAAAGTATAAAGCTTTCGTTTTGTTGTAAATATAAAGTATTGTAGAAGTTTTTCATAAAAGTGTAGAATTGAATGGAGGTAAAATGAGATTTTTAGCTGTGAGTATGAAATAAGAGACCGCGTTAGTTCGTTAGACTTGACAAGTTTGGTACTGAAACTGAACAAATTCTAAGAGTTGTATGTATAATATCATTTGTTGTAAAATATGAAGACGTTTAGCAGATGACGATTAGCAGTCTACGAAAGCGATAAACACTTGTAAATGATGCTTATTTTAGTTCATGAGTGACTGCTTTATGAACACATTTTTCATCATTTTTCCTTTGTGAGGTCTACCTCTGCACGGAAAAGACATAGTCATTGAAGATTTGGTTCAAAATCTTTGTTCCATCTTTTTGTCCATGTGCATGCGATCTTATGCACGATGAGACGTAGTTACAATGATATGGTTTAGAGACTTCATCAAGGTCTTTGTTCCATCTTTTTGTCCATGTTTGAACAATCTCACGCACGATGAAGAGATAGTCATTGAAGATATGGTTCAAAATCTTTCTTCCATCTTTTTGTCCATATGCGGGTTTAAAGACTTCATCAAAGTCTTTGTTCCATCTTTTTGTCCATGTTTGAACAATCTCACGCGCGATGAAGACATAGTCATTGAAGATATGGTTTGGAGACCTGACCAAAGTCCATGTTCTGTGTTTTTGTTCATGTTTCTTTCAAACTATGCACAGGGGGGACAATGTGATTTTTTTAGAATGAAGCTATCATTTATTGTTAACTTTTAGTAAATTAACGTCCAATCACTCAGCCTTAGTATTGAAACATTATTGCGTAACGACTTAAATATCCTGTTTACAATGAAGATATTTCGTGCCACTTAATTACATAAGCCTAAACAATTCATTATAAAAGCTTTCAAGTTTGCCGTGTTTCAAAAACCACATCTAGCTACATTATTGATGCAACTTGTACTAATGCAATTAATAAGATTTTGTTCGGAGATAAAATCCGTATGATGAAGAGGCTTAATATTTATTACATTCTGTTAATTAGTCTGTTAATTAGCCAAATAATTAGTCTCAGATGTCTGCATAGATAGATATAAGCCATTATGTAATAATCGGGAAATAGTCCAAATGTATACAAGAGGGATGAATGAGTAAACCTATAGCAGGGCAGCAAATGGTGGTCGATTTTAGAAATTTATACCATTCCAAGAGCTAGCAAATTTTATTCTTATTAGTTTATATGTTTTACACCACATGCAAGACTACGGCATGTATAATGAAACAAAACTTGACGTAATTTGTTAATGATAACTGCAAGTTGACCATCATCTGAGGTTTTTCGAATGTAAACCCATTTATGTATATTAGATATTGAAGTCTTGTAATCATCAGTGAGTCGGAAAACCCGCTAAGGCAAGGTACACTATTAAATTGCGCAAGAAGAATAGCAGTTGTTTTTATTTTGTTTGAATGACCTATACAACTTGCTCTGACCTCTCTGTATGGCACACCATGCGTGGGTTAATGCGTGACAGCCAGCAACCATATGATGCGATTGCTTACACAAAAGATAAAAGAAAAGACTTTGGCACAAAGCCTCCGGGACAAAAACTAGAGAGTAAATTAGATAAGGTCCTTATGTACCCTTCAGATCTCTAAAAGTTAACCAAAGTATCTGATTTTTAGCCTCAGGAAATGTGAAGATGTACAAGTTCCACATGGAATTAATTTTGGGGGAAGAGGAGGGAACCTAATTTACGTAATCTTTTTTTTCTAAAGTTTTTTTTCACAAAGTATTCCTAGCAGTTGAAAAAATTAGATCAACTTCTAATTTTATCATTATGTAGAAAGAATGATAACATGTATTCACAGAAGAGAAAATCGCGAGATTCATGCAACATTCGGTTCAAGGTAAATTGCAATTTTCATGCTAATCAGATGTTGCTCATTACTGGCGCAAAGGGCAACAAAATACTTGTTGTGTCAAGTCTTAGGACTACCTCATAAATGCACCAGCGAATGGGTTGCCCATTCTCTGAACCCAAAACCATGTATTAATTCACACTGACAAAGTTTACGAAAGATATGTTTTCAAACTCAGCGCCATGCAACCAACTAACTAACTCTACTATTTCGTTACCACGTGAGATTACGAATAATTTATAAATAAGTCTTGTTTATGTACATAGTCTATGTAGAGTCTGCAGAGGGTTCTTTCCACAGCGGTGAAACTTCCCTCGTTTGCAAGCGCTTATCTCACTAAGCTCATTAGTAAAAAGTTCGGCGCACGTAATTCTTGCCCAATTGTCTTGACATGTCAGAGAAACGAGCTTCATAATTACATATCTTGGACAATGTGATAAAATGCCTCGAATTACAGCATTTATATGACTGATTTACACAATCGAAGCTTCTGAGGTCAAACTAGAGCCAAACTTAGACTCGAGGATTTTTCAATGAAAATTTAACTTTTGAAATAGTTGTCTTCTCCATTGATTATACAACATCTCTGAGAGTATAAATCAGTCTTGTAGTACAACTTACTGAAACTAGGTATACATTGATAGCTCAGACAATCTACCGGACCGTTCGTTGGCAACGGTTAAACGATTTATGCAAATGCCTCTGGATTAAGATCGACAAGTTATAGTTAAATGGAGTTCTAAAACCTTCTGGAAACGTTGGCAATACGTCTAGACAAGATTAATTCTCAGCATTAACGTACAATTTTAGACTAGACCAGATTAGTGAATTACTGTAATCTGGTATAGTCTAAATTTTTCACGTTTATTGATAACAAAGAGTTGCGCAAATTTGAATTAGTATAGTTATCGATAGAACTGCGTGGAAATATTTGAGGTTTTTGTGAGGGTAAACTGTTGACAATAAAGTTGAATTCCTTTTTGGAACAAAATAAATTCTACAGCCAGTATAATTTTGCATGTGTGAAAAAGAAATTTGTCCATTACAATCTTTTAGCGGCAATAATTTTGAATTTTTGCGAGAACTTTTTTGTTGTTTTTTGTAGTTTTGTATTATTTCTCTTGCGTTGTTACAGTTTGCAATGCGGAACCTGCTTTTCACATGTCTCGTGATTAAATAAACGATGTCTTACGGTCTGAATTATCCGAATCACCATTCACGGATAAAATGACCATTGCCTGCATGGAAAAAAATTTTCCTTTATATTGGTAACCGACAATAGTCTCTTGAATATCGATGTATAGCGATATTCTACAATACTTTATCGGTAACCAGTAATAAAGAAAGTGATTTCCGCAGTGAACCAAAGATTTTTCTCTTCAATGCTCAACGACTGGGGAATCATGTCTCGTGGGCCTCATTGAGCGATTTCAGGAATGCCGCCAGCTAGTGCTATCAAAATAAACAACTTATAATTTAAATCAAACAAAATCTGAATTACAATTGAAACTTTGAGAGAAATATTGAGAATATGCAGTAAAAAATGTTCTTTAATCTCGTCTGTTTTTCAAAAAATTTCTCGACAGTCCAGAAAAGAATTATAAGAGTGGTGCTTTTTTTTTCAAATTATAGACAGTGTGTATTGTTTTCATTTTGTTCCAAAATTCATCTTGTATAGTTGAGATCCGGCTTTGAAATCGTTTTGAACCGGATGTTTGTAGTAGAATTTGTCACAGCAAAATTTTGACGAAATCCAAACAGCTGAAAAATGCAACTACATAATCAGTTCCTATTAACCACTCAGTTTTCGTTTATTAGAGAAACTGGAATTCCTCCAGCATTATACTTGAGAAGACGGAGTGTTTCTTTGAAGGTTTTGCAAAAATGAAGGAGGAACTCTACTTTTTAACTATTTTGGACAGGCAGAAATCGTTTAACCGTTGTTTCTGCTCGAGCGTTTTAACGAGGATTTTCGATGCATTTTGATATAAACCAGGGGCAGCTCGCGTTTACAATAGTTTACAACAACTAAAAAGGTTGAATAATACGAGAGTTTGTGACTTGCCATCTCATATCAATCCATAAGGCATAATTCAAAATCCATGCACAAAAAAAAGAGAACATTAATTTCATTTTTACTGATCTGAGATCACAAGAAGCGTGCGCACGTTTTAATGGTAGATACCGAAAATTTTCGGGATCGTAAGTGTTGACATGTACAAGGAAAATTTTGGAATAATGCCATTGGGTAAGTTAAAACTTTAAATGCTGTACAGTGCGCATCACAAACGCGGCAAATATATTGACTAACGTAGATTTAATCCCATAATAAGTTCTCTTGTGTTGTTTTTTTTTGGCAATTAGAAGTGCGAAAACTCTCGTATGATTCAACTTAGAGCTTAAAATCCATGAAAATTCGGTTACAATATTATGTTTTTACACTTGATACTAAATTGAATATTTCGCATAGTTTACGCTAGTTATACGTACGTGGTAATATGCTCAATAGATGATTTGGTAATTGCTATTGAAATATATGTGCAAAAGGTGTATTATGCGCTAGTTCTTGAGAGGGAAAGACTTTTTATATGAAAGTTTAGCTATAGCAAAAACATTTCTATAAAAATGTCCACTATTGCTGCGAGTGCCCCCGCATACCTTAATAATTCGTTGAGTGGTTGAGAATATAATCCATTTTCACTAAGCCAAAGTTACCTGTGAAACTGATGCACAGGAATGCCTTGGGCTTGGACTAAGGCCCCAAATATTTTTTGTATCAATACGTCTTATGCGGGACATGCATTTTATATAGCTTAAGAAATATTTGCACTCAAGCGCACACGTTTAATTGCTTCATGACAAATTGGTATTTTCAATAATTGAGCAACAGCGAAGCGATAAAACGAGTTAGTTGGCTATTAATTTACACTTTCCCCGATGAGGTTGTTTTTCACGTGAAATGCCAAAAGAAAAGCTGGAATATTCATAAATGCTCGAGTGTTTGTGCAATTTGAAAGCGACTTCATACACTTGTACGTACTTTTGTGCTTTTCACATGAAAGTCAAAACAGTTGTAAATTAGCTTCAACGAAATCGTCTCAATGCTGTGTTAAAAATCGTCGTTAAAAAACGCTCTTTGGCAATAAATACACGTTTGCGGTTTAAGCTTGCCGGTAATCGCACAATATCCGCGATTAGAATTTTTTGCGCGACACATGCACGCACGCGCGTCATTGCGGCACACTATACCTTGCTATAATAACAACAAATCATGCAGCACTTGTCTAATCACCAGATTTTTTCGACTTTTTCGTAAGTTCACTCCGTCAGCCATTATAATTTCACGTTCTAGCTCCTCGCATATTGCAAAGCGACGTTGTGTTCTTCCTTTATTAGCTACAGATATTATTCCAGAAGTATTGTTATGAAGTAAATCGGCTGTTGAATTCCGTAACTCCGCAGCGCTTGCACTACGCGTCAAGGTAGCGTGGCCAGGACACGTTGCCGACGGCTCAACCTCAACTGCTACTTCAAAATCCTCACAGGCAAAGCTGGGGCCTTCTTGGACTAATGTAGTTTCGCTCTCACGTCGTTTTTTTCGCCGTGATATTTTATACCATGGCCTTCTTCGTTGCGAAACACTCCGCGTTTTCAAGTTAGTATCGTGACCTTCGTTTTCTAATGACGTTCTATCTCGATGCAATTGTGTATCACTGCTACTAAGTAACGTATAATTCGTATGTTTCCGCAGAGACATGTGTCGTGTGAGAAATCGTTTCATGTTGTCAATGTTTTGTTATAATCCCAACAGGGAATCCAATTTTGTATTTACAAAACTTCACTAATGCTCTGTATACTATCCACGCTGTATCAAATCTCTCAATTCTTCTCGCCCATGTGCGCGCCTCTTTCAAAAACCAATTCACAATTCTTGCTTGTATAACTATATAGTAGATTAATCCTCAAAGGGCTCAGGAAGTGAATATATCCTCAAAGGCGAACTCCTTTTGCATTGCGTGTAAACGCAAATAATCTTTGAAGCTCAAATGATTTCATCGCATAAACGCCACTGTTTGATTGAACGTGGAGTATTACGATTCTTGGGTTTCAAAATACACGTGTTGAATAGATGGTAGAAAGATGTAAACTCGTTCTTTGCATTCCTTGGGAGCGTGATAGTGTGTCTATTCGACCTGTGTGAAATGATTTGAAGAGCTTTCGTCTGTTCAATCACTGTGCACAGCAATGTAAGCTTATTGACAGCGAAATTTGATATCCTTGTCTGAACTGAGTGTTAACACCCGCTGTTGACCGGCCTCATGTTTGTGGGATAACTACAAATAAAGTTTCACTTCACCATGGTTTTACTAAGCACTTTTGGACGACGGCAAAGTAGTGGTCAACTGACAGTTACCGTAAGCGCAGTATGTTCGTTCTTTTATTATTCTTGTAATAGGCACATGAACTTGTAGCTGGCTTTTTAACTTGACTCTTCATCTCAGTGATTAAAACGAGAGTCAGAGTATTCTGCCGACTCGCAAAGCTTTGATCTTTCATTTCTGGCAATTGCTTCTGTTCAGCTTTTAAAATATATGCATAGTCTGCACGCTGGATATCACCATTAACCGTGTACTTTAAACATAGATATATTTGCTTTGCTTGCTGTTATCATGATAAAAGCTTTTGTAATTGTGGCTATAGAGTCGGAAAAAAGCTTGTCTTTTTGTTTCAATTTGATAGTATTGTGAAACGTAGTCGTGTTTCTTACATGCAAAAGCTTGCCAGAGAAGACATCAAAAGTGGGTCGCAAAGATAAAAGAAATATCGATCCAGCAATCCGAACCGCTTTGTGATTGCATGAACGAATGTTGAGACTAAGCTGTTTGACCTTTCAAGACACTCTCAAATAGTCGTTAGCAAATGCCACTCCGTAAAAAATGGCGTGATGTATGCATAATGAACAGGGTTGGTACAAGTAGACTTAGGCTGGACTCACCGGAGAGTGAAAAGGGACGATCTGAAAGTTTGATCAATGTTGCTGTTCTGTATAGATTATTGTCAGTGGGAAGGAGATTATTTGGAGCCCGAATGGTGAATATGGGACTTTTGCATAGTCATGTTTTTTTCAAATTTTCTGACCATCTCCTTCCATTCACTATGTTACACTTTGGTCAAAGCTTCTAGACCATTTTTTCCTTAATTAAGATCGGAAACTTTGCGTGACTAAACGGAAACACACAGGAAGGAAGCGTGTTTATAATAAATCTATGGAAAGCAAACCCCGGCGACGATTACTCGTATTCAGTGGATAATTTTAAAGATAAGAGGAAGATTGTGGTATATAGTTTAGGAGATACATGCATCAGAAATCAGGGGGGTCAAGAGAACTTAGTGACGCTATGCATGATCACCTGCGCCAGTTGTTCGAAAGTTGGTTAGCGCTATCCATTGGATAGTGAATTTTTCAGCGTTCATAAAATTGGACAAAAAATGCCGAAACTTCCATTCTGATCAACGATATAAATATTACCGACTTTAATGCTAAAACGATCAATGGAAAATTTTACGAAGGCTACAAAAATTCACTATTCAATGGATAGTACTATCCACTTCTCGAACAAACGGTCCCAGGAGAATTACCAAGGCCCCAGATATTTTACTTCTTTTGACTCTACTCTGACCAAGCTTCCAGATCATCTCCTACAAATTTCCGAATAATCTCTTTCCAATAGCTATGATCATGCTTCCACACCATGCGCTATAATGTCATGCAGGTGCAACACCGTGCGAAAATTGAAAAATACAATTATCAACCCTCGGTCGGGAGAACCATGTAGTACTCTGACCACTGATCGAAACAGAGTAGTTGGCCACCAAAAAGTCAAGGTCGAATTATTATGTATTGCTTAGAAATTTGTAGGTGAACAGCATGTGCGCAGTAATGCGGAGACTGCATGTGACAATACTAGGTCTTCCTTAGCAGTAAACAGCTTTGCATGCGACAACTGTAAACAAGAGTAACAGCTGCCTGTCCTAACTTCCGACGTATTTAACTTTGTGTGTGTTTTTCTCAAGTGCCTAATCTTACTGTGGACATGAATTGCTGAACATAAAGTGACTGACGTACAGCCAAGGTCATTGCAAAGTTCTTATGAGAGTTTGCATTTAATATTAATAAGATATTCATGCCTGGTTTGGCTTTGCATTGCCCACCTTTTAAGTCGCTGTCTATATAATTCGTTGAGGCTTACATAAATTTTTGGGGTGGAAAACCCGCTGCGGCTGGGTGAACAATAATGCAGGCGCTGTAGCGATTTTTGTGGAGACTTCATGTAACCTTTTGCGAACATTATGTATTTTATGTATTTTATTAAATGTATTTTATGTAATAGTAATGAAGTTGGTGATGAATTTCATTACTTAATGAGCTGAACTAACGATAAGTTTAAATACCTTAGATGTAACTTTATAAACGACTTATACGATGTAAATGAAGTTTTTCACTTGTTTAACTTAACGCTCAGGAAATATTTCGATCTGTACTTAATATTCACGATAAATGTATTATGAAAGTAACTTCAAAATATTTCCATGACATACTCAATCTGTATGACAGCTTAGTAATATAACTAGTATCAAATATTTATTCGTCGTATATGTGCAAATATAAGTAAACTGTTTATTCAAATGTTAGTTATTAGATTTTCATATACTCTTGTAATGGTGTTTTCATGAATAAATATTATTATTGTTTTGTTCTATCTTTTCTTTATATTTTTTTTCTTGGATTTTTAGATAAAAAAAATGTGGCTGCATGGGTCGTTTGTACAAGTTGGAAACAATGAATTAAATTGAAATATGTTATTCCTTTCATTTTCGATGAAAATGTGAAAATGGTGAGTAGTGAAGTTAGATCATGTTTATTTGCAACAAGAAATACTTCGCTTTTGTTACTGACCCCCAAGAAACCAAGTTGTTTTAATAACTTTACATGGCTTTTGATTATTTCAACAAATCGTGACTTTCAAACCGTTCGTGATGCTATGCATCTTGCGCGAGGGATCGCCTACTGTCCAACCGTTGGCGATATCTTGCATTTGGCCAACTCGACATTTTATTTATTCATTTACTTAGTCATTGATTGATTTCCCCAAAGGTTTCAACTACTACTACAAAGCTATAATTATACATACATTTCATATCGAGTGTGGCTGCGAAATGTCGCCTTTTCAACTACAATTTTTTTTTTCAATATTCTGTGCTTTCGTCTAATTGTTATCTTCAAACTATACAAACTTCTTCTCGCTCCTTGCACCTTTCTTTTTGTGATATGGCTTTTCTAATTCCTGGCGTTAAACTGCAACTATCATGTTTTTCCAAAACGTGATCGTTTCAGTGTTCTACGTGATGATGCACGATCGTTATCCAAAGGAATCGGATCATGGAAAATATTCCATAATCTAAGCTGTTTGTTTAAATCGGATGACACGGAATTCAGTTGAATGATAGGCATTTTACATACACGTACGTTTTTGGGCAATTTATGCGTTTCTGGGATTTAATATGCATTATCTGGGTGTCTTTTTTCGTACTCGTTTTTCCCGTCATGTATCTGAGAAATTGAGGTCTAAACTCTGGATATTGTGCCACTTACTTGGGTGGATGAATTTCTTAAAGATCTTTGTGGGCGATAGCCATGGTGATAACAGCGCTATGACTAGCAAAGTGGTGATATGTACAGTGGTCATGCCACTTGCGGGACGCACTCGGATATATGAATCTTATGCGACTGTGAGTATCGCTAAGCGATGGCCACACCTTGAGAAAGAAAGCATGGACAATGAATCGTGAAATATAGCTTCTTGGTTAGTTATGTTCGTTTTTCAAAAACTCCATAATTATCCATATTTAGGAAAGTCAGTTTTACGTATCGATTTTTTGACTTCGACAAGCTTTTCCGTGCCTGAAAATATCTTTGAAACTATTACTTATTTGTGATTTTACTGAATTTATTCTTTACTTTCTCGTTAGTAACCTGCCTACATAAATCTCTTGCACTTTCGTTCGACTGCTGTTTGCGAAGTATATTTATAGACAGTTTGCGTGGCCACTGTCGCACTTGTAGACAATCTGATGTTCTCTAATATCTTGTGGCCGTGGGAAGCTCTTGCTCTTAGTCTGCTTACTCAAACAGCCACGAATGACATTTTGCTAAGCACATAGCTCTAGTGTGTGCCGGGCTTATATAGTGATTTGAAGCTCTTGCTCTTAGTATATATAGTGAATGAAAGTAAAGAATATTTATATCAAATCCAAAAGCTTTTGTACTCGTATTCAAATTTAAAGCTCTCTCTCTCTGTCTGTGTTTTGTTTGATGTAGGACGTAAACAGTCTCAAGTGCCGTTGCGAGTCATCATGGTTAATACCTTCATTGGGTGTTAAATGCACATGTCGTTGATCAAACAAAGTGGTATTTGTGAGCAAACAGTTAGTTGATTCGACCTTGCAGTCTTTAAATTATTCATTAAAAACGAAGTTTGATACTTAATGTTGTCTTCCTGTTCCGTGTTTTTGACCCGCACTTACACGCACGGAAAAATCTCATTTGCAATAAGATCTATCTTCTAAACAACCGCAAAAAGGATTGTTTATAGAATATTGAATTTTGAACACTATTATGTGTCTATTTTATCACGTAGTTTTTAAAACTATCAAACGTTGAAGGATTTAAGCTGTTAGCTACGTACGTGCGTGTTAAAAAAGCGTAACTGAGAAGGATTGTTCGTTGTACTTCAGGAAGATTGACGCTCAAAATATTTTGTCTGCGTTCCAAGCGGCATTTGAGAACGAGACTATCTTATCTGAACAATTGTTGCGCAAAGTCACAGCAAGCGATCATAAAGACTAAAGAAGTCCCACCCCCCCTGTTTTTCCCACGTAATTCGAAATCGATGTAGGTCATAATCCGATGTGCATGCATTGAATTTATGACCAATTATTTGCATTTAACAGCCCAGTGGGTAATCTTGATACTTAAAAAACGGCTAGAGAGATACAGTCGTGTGTGAGGGGCACAATTTGTCATGGCACGTATTTGAAGGCAAGATTTATTCTTTCATGGGCGTAATCAAAGATTAGCGAAGTCGTTTTCGTCATAATCCGGTGCAACGCGGGCAGGATATATATTGCTCTGGCTGTCTTGATTATCGACAGTCAGCTGCTATGAGCACTAGAGTACAAACAAATTTCATGGTTCGTCAAAATAGAATTCCCTTTCATGTCTTGGCAAACGCCGAAGATGAATTTGTTTCACATCCGAAACACCGCGAGACGACTCCGAAATTTCGTAATGTCGTTGACAGACTTGTAAGTAATTTACGAAAGCAAAGACGATATGAACATACTGGCTATAGACATGAACGTTTACCTGAATCTCCAAGCGGGGAAGAAGACAATTTTTTGGGTACGAGACGCACTTCTATGTTAAATAGCGAACGCTCGTCAAGTTACGAGAAAGTGAACGCTACTCTTATGGTTAGCGAAAATTATGTGGATTTTAAACCGCCAGATGATGTGTTTATGGGTCGTAGACGCTCAAAATCTGACTCCGACTTGATGTCGTGTGAACTATTCGTCAGGCGTCGCGCTGCGATTTGCGAGGAAATGGAGCGAACGATTTTGATGGAAAACGGTAAAACTTTGAGGAAATGTCGAAAGAATTTGGTCCTCAACCAGATTTTAGAGAATCTATCGTTGCTGTAAACTCATTCAAGTGAATTTTGTAATATAGAGTGTACATATATGAAAAATGTGTGTATTTAAGATAAGAGCTTTACTGTTTTAACGATGAGAAAATCACGTCTGTCTCGCAGTACCGGTAAATTTCACGAAATTACGTGCGTTCTCGTTATCGCGTTTTTCAAGTGGATCATCTCAAGCTAGGTGTTGTTTACGAAGAGATGGTTTGCAGACGTTGTAGTCGGATATTTCACGTATCATTTTTTTAACAACCTCTTGTTTAATACGGGTTACAAGGAGATAAGATGCGAATAGGTGATTAATGTTTCATGGGATCCATAGAGACACGTATCTTATTCGTTTTTATCGGAGTTTTAACAGGTTATACAACGAAACTATGGCTTAGGTGGAGTGATATTAATGAACCGTGTATTGTAACAGAAACATATACACATTGCTGAGCTATCCGAGGATTGGTGGTGTGTAATTTGATTAGCATCTAAATACATTATTGCCATGGCCCATGTAGATACATTTCTGAATTGAAACATGTATTCCTACTGTTGAAATACATTTTTCAATGGTAGATAGTTTAATCTAAATTGGAATAAAGTCGATTTATATGACATAGTTTGTCTTATTGTACGTGTTGGATTATAAGAGTTGTGTAATCATTGTTTTCGTGCCCATATCTTTTCAATTGAACTTCTGCCAAGCAGTTATGCTGAAAATGTAAAAGAAAATGTTGATGTTGATTAAAGCAAGTCGTTTCGAGAGCTCTTTGTCATAAATTGTGATAAGATATGTAATTAAAATGTTGTGAATACAACCACAAGTCTTCAATGGTTTAATATATTTTTTCGAAATGTAGGTTAGCTTCCTAACATCTATTATCTTGTCTTTATTACGTAAACAAAATGAGTCTTCCGGGGTTGAACGAGAAACTACTTCAAATTGAATCCGGTTGCTCTTAAAGATTTGACTACGAAAGAGAGAGAGTGTGTCTTCCGCTCCAAAACATTAGTCAGAGAGCTTGTGACTAAAGCCGCGTTTACACTATACCGCATTCACTCGTCACGACACCTTCGTTTGCTGTTAAGGAGCAATAATCACCAGCAAAT